>BLSH010159879.1:112013-123452 GCA_018402905.1 Glandirana rugosa
ACCCCCCCCCCCCCCCCCCCAGAGTAGTACAGTGCTACTATGGTGCTACTCTGATGACAGTAAGTAAAAAAAAAAGTTAAAATAAAAGAAAAAACATTAAAAAAAGAAAAAAAATTGAATTACATTTTTTACATACTGTCACCAGTCAGTATCACTAGTCACTGTCACTAAAGTCATATGATGGTGCTGTACTGCACTGGTGACAGTATGAAGACAATGTGAACCAAATGTATTTAATGTATTCATTAGAAAAAAAAAAGTTGTGACGAAAAAATATAATTATAGCATTTAGTGTATCTCTAATATATTTAGAGTATTCCCCAAAAAAGCAACACTGCTACAACATTTAACAATGGAAATGATTCTGATTGGTTGTAGATATTACAAGTCATTATGGAATTTTAAATTACCTAATTAAAAATATATATTTTGTTGCATAAGAAAGGCAGGAGCTATAAACATATTCTTTCTTTCAGGTTTATTAATTTGCTGTACATTTCTGCATGCTGCTTGTATTAAAGCAAATATCATCTTAATCCATTCATAATGTGTATTCTGGAAGCTCGGTGAGCTTTGTGTATTTCTTCCAGATCTGTGCAGTCATCCATTGTGAGACTTCCTGTAATAAAGACCGCTCACTGCTGCTCTCTGCCTTTGTGCAGGGTGACTGGTCTGGTCTCCGCCCCTCCTGTAGTCTTCTATAGTGGGTGGACCCTGCTGGGCCCCTTCTACAGCTCTGCTCTCTGCCCAGGCTATGTACAGCACTGCTACTTTAACAAGGTAAAATCTGGGTTTCCAAAGACATTTGTGCACATGCAGTGGATTCATATAATGCGTGGCTATTGAGGTAAACAGTGGTACCTCAGATTGCGAGTAACGTTTAACGAGCATTTCACAATATGAGCAGTTTTTTTAAGAAAATCCAGACTCGGTTTGCGAACGCTGTCTAGTAAAACGAGCAGGATTAAGCCTCTGTGCATCCAATACTGCATGTGACCAGAGGTGCGGGGGCGCTGGTGAGGCTGAGAGAGCTTTCTGAATGTTTCCGAGCGTCTCCGAGCCTCAGCAGCGCCACCACACCTCTGACAACATACAGTATTGCATACACCAGCGCCCCCCCCCGGACCTCTGGCCACATACAGTACTGCATAGACAAGCAGTCACGGTGGAACAAATTATCTGAGTTTCCAGTGGGGAAACTTGCTTTGATATACGAGTGATTTGGATTACAAGTATTCTCCTGGAACAGATTATGCTCGTAATCTGAGGTTCCACTGTATTTAAAATGAAAATGTTGTGTCTGGAATTTGGCTTTAAAGAACTCATATGAAGCTGTGACATACAAACGGTTCATATGTACAGCATGTAATCATAAGCAGTAGAGATATTTTGTAAAATAACAAGTAGGGTGCCAGATTAATGGCTTGGCTAATGAATAAATCATTATGAATTATACATATTGATACATATGTGCGATTTAGCTAGCTGCAGAACATAAAAAACACAGTGGTGAATAATTACCACCAAAAGAAAGCTCTATTTGTGTGAAAATAATGATAAAAATTTAATTTGGGTACAGTGTCACATGACTGAGTAATTGGCATTCAAACAGAGCAATGAAAGCTGAAAATTGGCCTGGGCAGGAAGGGGGTAAAATTCCCCTGTAGGCAAGTGGTTGAGCAGTATGTTCAGTTTGAATTATCAAAGATTGAACAGCGCTCAGGGCCTCTAGTAGAAGTTGGAACAGTTATAGCAAGTCACAGTTCCATTGCAGGATCCATTGTGGAAAAAGTCACAAAAAGGCTGCCACATAGGCTTCAGTTGTCATTGCCTTATTCCAAACATGAAGATAACCATAAACTCATAAAAGCGATCAATAGCATTGCAGTGACAAGGAGGTGATGCAGTCTGGTTACTGGGAGGAAGCCGGAAGAGAGCCCCTCCCAGTCACCAGACTGCATCACCTTCGTCTTGCCGGCGTGCCTGGTTGGCTTGTATGACTGGATGACTGGTTGGATGTTACCTCTCCACCTCGCATCTTTCACACCGGCGCTTTTTACTGAGGAAGGCTGATCTTCCACCATAGCCACAGGGCGTGGTTGCATGCTATTGATCACTTTTATGATTTAACCACTTCAGCCCCGGAAGGATTTCCCCCTTTAGGACCGGAGCCCTTTTTGAGATTCGGCACTGCGTCGCTTTAACTGAAAATTGCGCGGTCGTGCGACGTTGTACCCAAACAAAATTTGCGTCCTTTTTTTCCCACAAATAGAGCTTTCTTTTGGTGGTATTTGATCCCCTCTGCGTCATTTCTGATCGCCGCTATAAACAAAAGAAGAGCGACAATTTTGCAAAAAAACACAAATTTCTTACTTTTTGCTAAAATACAAATCCAAAAAAAAAAAATAAAAAAACATTTTTTTTCATCGGTTTTGGCCGATTTATATTCTTCCTCATATTTGCGATAAAAAAAAAAAATCGCAATCGGCGTTTATTGATTGGTTTGCGCAAAAGTGGTCGCATTTACGGATGATGAGAATTAATTTCTGGGGTTTTTATTTTTGTTTATTTTTTACTAATGGCGGCGATCTGTGATTTTTAGCGGTACTGCGATATTTCAGCGGACATGTCAGAACATTTTGACACTTTTTTGAGACCATTGGCATTTATACAGCGATCAGTGCTATAAAAATGCACTGATTACTGTGTAAATGCCATTGGCAGTGAAGGGGTTAACCTGCAGGGGGCGCTCTAAGGGTTAACTGTGTTCCCTGGGCGTTCTAACTGTGGGGGGACTGCCCTAACAGGAGAAGGGAAGTGGTCACAGCTTCCATGTAGAGAAAGGCTGTGATCACAGCCCTTCCCCCTCTCACAGAACGGAGGTCTGTGTTTACTTACACGGACCTCCGTTCTTTCACTCCGGGGGGGGGGCATCGCGGGTGGCAATCGAAGCCGCCGCACCCACTCCCTGGCCCTCCCCGGACACAGTGAGCGCACGGGCGCGCCTCCGGTGGCGCGTGCGGTCACTGGGCGCGATCTCGCAGCTGCCGTCATATGACGGCGATTTGCGCAGGAGCGCCACCTTGTCGCCGTCAATTGCCGATTGACGGTCGGCAAGCGGTTAACGTTATCTTCATGTTTGGAATAAAACAATCACAATTGAAGCCTATGTGGCAGCCTTTTTGTGACTAATTCCACAATGGATCCTGCAATGGAACTGTGACTTGCAATGGAACTGTTCCAACGTTTACTAGAGGTCCTGAGCGCTCTTCAATTTTTGAGAATTTGCATTACCACTACTCCAAGTGTTTTCTACAGCAGCCTGGTGCAGTCTAAAGATAATTTATCCTTCCATATATATATATGGTATTGTGGACTTAGTACTTGGAATTTAAGTTTTTTGGTTTTGTTCAATTTGAATGAGCCCGTAGGCTGGCCATAGATGGTGCAAATTTCTTTCCTGCAGCCACGATTCCCCCATCAGCACAGCCAGCACTGACATTGTATTCTCCCAGCAGGGAGGCGGGAGCGGGTAGGGGATGCCCACCGGGAGAAGACAGTGATTATTATTATAGCAGCTGCTTGCGATAATCGGAAGGGAATGCGGCAGGCTGGTGGCACCCATATTGACCGATCAATCAACTTGGTACATTCAGCCTGCCCATTAATGGTTTGAATCTCAGCAGGAACCAGCCGAGACTTGAACCATGTTTGGCTGGCCATGGGCCCCATTCACACTAGTGTAGTGCGACAAAAACCAGCAAAACACGAAACGTGCAAAACGCGCTTCTCACTCTACCATTCGTTGTTAATGGCACCTCAAACGCGCCAAGCAAGAAGGCCAATAAGATGCAAGAATGCATGGTACTAAAAACACTAAACATGCTCAGAAAGGTACAAAAGTGTCTTTGCCGCTGTTGTCACAAGTGGGCACACTGGAATGAATGGACTGTCTTACTTATGAAGAACGACGAGCCAAAAAAAGCGCATATGTACAACAGCTGATGTCATACTACATTAACGTAAATGTGGTCTTAAAAGTCCTAATGCACCATAAAATATAGCGGCACTATTGTTGGCCAACACAACACATTCACATTTCCTGGTGCCAACTTGGCAGCATACCATACCCATATTGACCGATCAATCAACTCGGTACATTCAACCTGCCCATTAATGGTTTGAATCTCAGCAGGAACCAGCCGAGACTCGAACCATGTTTGGCTGGCCTTGGGCCCCATTCACACTAGTGTAGTGCGACAAAAACCAGCAATACACGAAACGTGCAAAACGCGCTTCTCACTCTACCATTCGTTGTTAATGGCACCTCAAACGTGCCAAGCAAGAAGGCCAATACGATGCAAGAATGCATGGTACTAAAAAACACGAAACAATTGATGCTCAAAAAGGTACAAAAGTGTCTTTGCCGCTGTTGTTGCAAATAGGGCACACTGGAATGAATGGACTGTCTTACTTATGAAGAACGACGCGCCAAAAAAAGCGCATATGTACAACAGCTGATGTCATACTACATTAACGTAAATGTGGTCTTAAACATCCTAATGCAGAATAAAATATAGCGGCACTATTGTTGGCCAACACAACACACAAGGCATTCAAATTTCCTAGTGCCAACCCCATCTATGCTGCCATTGATTGGCACTAGGAAAGGAAAATTGCAGTAAGTATTTGATGTAATTTTTTAATTTTCCTGGCGCCACATGGCAGCATGCATGTTTGGTAGTATTGTTATTTGGTGTGGTTGGATATGGCGCTGCCCGAGTGTTGTGTTTTAAAATACAAGTATAAATTGGCAAATGTGCTAGTATAAAGTGCTAGTATGGGGGTAAACCTTCTGTAATATATAGTCCCCTGATCTATAAACCTCTGTATGTCATTTTAAGTTCTCAAAGTGCGTGCATGCTCAAATAAAATTATATAAATCTTACATCCCGAAGTGTTGTATCCTAATAGTAAATTGTGTAAAAACACGTAAAAACCAGAAGTAAATCCAAACTAATAATCTATAAAAGTGAGCACAGTGATGTGATCCACATAATACCATTCATTAAGATAAATCCATAAATAAAATAATGTACTAGTATGCATGTGCTAGTATATCAAATATATCCAAAAAATGTGCTAAAAGAAACCGGCTGATACAAGTCTGTTTTTTTCTGACCATGTGCAAATGTTCACAATATGCTTTTACTCCTGTTGTTCTAAACATCCACACGTGCTCCCTTTCTACACATTACATTGCTTTTAAGGATAAGAGTTTAATGAACTATCACTTTGGAGCACTGAGCACTTTAAAAACCTGCATGAACTGACAGTATATGTTGCACATCCGGAGAACCATTGAGGACTTGTGTATGACATCATTGGATGTTTAGAACAACAGGAGTAAAAGCATATTGTGAACATTTGCATACGGCCAGAAAAAAACAGACTTGTATCAGCCGGTTTCTTTTAGCACATTTTTTGGATATATTTGATATCCTAGCACATGCATACTAGCACATTATTTTATTTTATTTATGGATTTATCTTAATGAATGGTATTATGTGGATCACATCACTGTGTTCACTTTTATAGATTATTAGTTTGGATTTAATTCTGGTTTTACGTGTTTTTACACAATTTACTATTAGGCTACAACACTTCGGGATGTAAGATTTATATAATTTTATTTGAGCATGCACGCACTTTGAGAACTTAAAATGACATACAGAGGTTTATAGATCAGGGGACTATATATTACAGAAGGTTTACCCCCATACTAGCACTTTATACTAGCACATTTGCCAATTTATACTTGTATTTTAAAACACAACACTCAGGCAGCGCCATATCCAACCACACCAAATAACAATACTAATCCCACCCACGGGAGGGAACTATTGGAGGGCAGCAGCTGAGTAATAAAATCCTAAGCGCGATACACACTCTTTATATCTTATGTTTGGTAGTATGCCATCATGGATTGGAAAATTACGGTAAGTATTTGATGCAATTTTCCATTTTCTGCCGTATGGTGCACTAAATGCAGTTGGGCATTGAGGTGAGATGTAAAATAAATTTCAACATACTGCATTGCGCATATACCGCCTGTTGTGGTGTGTGCACGCCAACGCACACGCACCAATTGTTACTACAGCCAAGATTTCTACTCACCCACTCTATAATATTCACCTACCCTATTTTTGGGGGGATAACCCACAGCCATAAAATATAGAACATTGAGTAAATTATGGCTTTACAGAAAACACTGGACAGACAAGCTTCACCCAGGCTCCCTCATTTACATAGAACACAGCATGGAGGGGTTCGGTGAAGGTGGCGGTGAAGGTATGGAGGTGTCTGATGGGGTCACTCAGCTGGTAGAAGGACAGACGGCCACCTTCATAATCCAGATCTATTGCCAGCCTCTGCACCACAGACCCAGGGTTCAGCTTCTGTATCTGTGACTTATGAAAAGCTGAATAGTTTTGATCCTCCATGCGGAAACTCCAGGACTTCGTATTATCTCCAACACTAGAACACTCTCCTTGTCTTTGCATACTGGGGTAGCAAATGCCAACATCCCATTTACCATTGTCACTGGCCTCTACTTCCCAGTAATGTCGCCCAGAGCAAAAGGCCTTGGTGCTCAATACTTGGTAAAACTTTGTAAATCTTTCTGGTAATGTTAGTCGGTTCTGACTTGTTGTAGACTTAGATGCTTTTTTTAGGTCTTCAGATAAAGCCACAAAGTTGTTTGCAGTTTTTGAATCCAGTAACAAATCTGTCACCTCGTGTTCAAGAAAAGCAACTTTTGAAGTCAGGTTCGAGGTAAGACCAGTTATAGTTCTGTGTAACACAAGTGAGATCAGAACATGATCCAGATCACAGACCGAAGATTCCTCCAAATTCTGGTCACCTGACCTTGGTTCCCGATCTTGTAGGACAGTTATTGGGTCGGTCATGTTACACAACTTCTCAATGTGACCAATTTTCCTGGACAGCTCATCCTTCTGTATCTCCAACTGTTTGGTGAGATCATTGAGTGACAATGAGACCTCCTCTACCTGCCTGGAGACCTCACTCAGGACCCTCTGTTCCTGGACCTCCAGCTGTCTCCTGAGATCCTCAAACATGGCAGTGACTTTCTTCTTCTCATCGTCTGCTTTTTCTTGTGCTTTTTTTTTGTGGTCCTGTAGATCTAGAATTTTCTTCTCAGTGGTCTCTTTTATTGTGGTCAGATTTTCTAGAACATTTCTCAGTTTCTCCTTCTTCTTCTCCAAAGCCTCTTCTAGAAGTTCCACGTCATGTCCTTTATGTTTCCCCACCAGACAGCAGGACACACATAGACAGACGGCGTCCTCGGAGCAGTAATACTCCAGAAGCTTCTTGTGGATGGAGCATTTTTTACTACTGAAGGACAAGGTGGGTTCCACCAACGCATGGTCCACTGTCTTGTTGTGGGCGGCCAGGTGGTCAGCACACATAGAAGTCTCACACTGTAGACAAGTCTTCACAGCGGCCATATTTGAATTCAGACAATAAGTACAGAGGATCTCACTTTTCTCCTCCTGTTGTTGTGTAGA
Organism: Glandirana rugosa; assembly: GCA_018402905.1. NCBI lineage: Eukaryota > Metazoa > Chordata > Amphibia > Anura > Ranidae > Glandirana > Glandirana rugosa. Next base: position 119,604 of record BLSH010159879.1, read on the forward strand.
TCTGAAGTTGTCCACAATGTTACACAGCTTCCTGTTCTTCTCCAGGGTAGGACGCTCTCCATACTCCTCTCTGCACTCCGGACAGGAATAAACTCCACACCCCTCCTGTGTATCCAGAGCAGTCACAATACAATCCCGGCAGAAGTTGTGTCCACATCTCAGTGACACCGCCTCTGTATAAAGGTTCAGGCAGATGGAGCAGCTCAGCTCGTCTTCTAAAGCAACCCCCGCCATTCTTTTCGAAACAATAAACAGGAAACCTCCCTATCTGGATAGGGCGGAGACATTGGACGTTAACCCTGCACAGGACAGAAAGAATGCAGAGCGAGGTGTCCGTTACATTTAAAGGAAAATTCCCAAACTCCCAGGCACAAATCTACAAAGGGATTAGCTACGTGAATGTCTCTGGAGAAATAAAAAATATTCAATTATTTATTTTTAAGCACGCAGTTAGAAATATAACCAATGCACCTAGGAACTCACACCACTGAGCATGCAGAAAAGAAAAGGGAAAAGCAACTCTACGTGCAGAATAAGGTCCCTTTCACACCAAGGCGTTTTTCAGGAGTTTTCGCTCTAAAATTAGCACATAAAAAGCGCACCAAAAACGCTCCCCATGCATCTCAATGGACGCTTTCACACCGAGGCGTTGCACTTGCTAGGCGTTGCTAAAAGTCCTGCAAGCAGAATCTTTTCAGCTTGTTTTGTGAGCTCAAAATAGCTCTTCAAAAACGCCCATGTCGTTTGAAAATAATGGTTAAGCGCTTGCAAAACGCTTGAAAAACGCATGAAATGTGTACTGAGGCTGTGGAAAGGTCACGTGATTGGAACACAAACACTTGAAAAGCGCCTAAAAACGCCATTAGAGGGCACTATTTATACCGCTAGCGCTTCAAAAGCGCGGCAAAAACACACACTAAAATCATGGCATTTTACAGGCTTTTTTCCAACGCCTTGGTGTGAAAGGAGCCTAAAAGAAAATCTCTTCCATCAATGAACGCATTCTACAACACCACACATTAAACGTTACACAATATAATAAGTAATATTGTATGCTTTGGTAGAATGCCAACATACCCTCACCAACCACTTCACCTGTTCAATTGCTTGGTAACACAAATTGCTAATCAGCCAATCACATGGCAGCAAGTCAATGCATCTGGACATGGTGAAGACACCTTGCTGAAATTCAAACCAAGCATCAGAATGGGGATTTAAGTGACTTTGAATGCGGCGTGGTTGTTGATGACAGATGGGCTGGTCTGAGTATTTCAAAAACTGCTGATCTACTGGCATTTTCATGCACAGGCATCTCTACAGTTTACAGAGAATGGTCTGAAAAAGAGAAAATATCCAGTGAGCGGCAGTAGTGTGGAGGAAAATGCTTTGTTCGAGATGATAGAAAGGCAACAGTAACTCAAATAATCACTAATGACTAAGCACACGAGGGATGTGTGAATTGTGTCTACGAACGTGATTACATGCTGGTATCTGTAGTGCCACTGTGGTGACCCGAATAACGCTTTGGAAATGCTGGATGTGTCGCCTTTTTTCTGATTTCCAAATAATCACTCGTTACAACCAAGGTATGCAGAATACCATCTCTGAATGCACAACACATCGAACCTTGAAGCAGATGGTCTACAGCAGTGGTTCTCAGCTCCTGTCCTCAGGACCCACTAACAGGCCAGGTTTGCAGGATAACTGAAATGCATCACAGCTGATATCATTTGCTGCTCAGTGATTGCAGTATTCTAGTCTGCATCTCCCCAAGGTAATACTTAAAATCTGGCCTGTTGGTGGGTCCTGAGGACAGGAGTTGAGAACCTCTGGTCTATAGCAGCAGAAGACCACACCGGGTGCCACTCCTGTCAGCTAAGAACAGGAAACTGAGGCTACAATTCACACAGATTTACCAAAATTGGACAATAGAAGATTGGAAAAACATTGCTTGGTCTGATGAGTCTCGATTTCAGCTGCGATATTCAGATGGCGGGGTCAGAAATTGGAGTAAACATGAAAGCCTGGATCCATCCTGCCTTGTATCACCGCTTCAGGCTGGTGGTGGTGATGTAATGGTGGGGGGGATATTTTCTTGGCACACTTTGGACCCCTTAGTACCAACTGAGCATCGTTTAAACCCCACGGACTACCTGAGTATTGTTGCTGACCATGCCCATCCCTTTATGACTACAGTGTCCCCATCTTCTGATGGCTCCTTCCAGCAGGATAATGCACCATGTCACAAAGCTCCAATCATCTCACCATTGGACAATGAGGTCACTGCACTCCAATGGCCTCCACACTCCCCACATCTCATCCAATAGAGACCCTTTGGGATGTGGTGGAACGGGAGATTGGCATCATGGATGGGCAGCCGACAAATCTGCAGCAACTGTGTGATGCCATCATTGTCACTATGGAGCAAAATCTCTGAGGAACGTTTCCAACACCTTGTTGAATCTATGCCATGAAGAATAAAGGCAGTTCTGAAGGCAAAAGGGGGTCCAGCCCCCTTTATTAAAGTGGCCGGTGAGTTTATATCTCAAGAAGCAAGTTACACTGAAAATGACAGACAAATAAAAATATTTAAAATGTGCCCCAGACAAAATCAATTCACTTGTCCACACTAAGCACAATAAATCAACTGCTAGACATGCGCATGCCGGAAATCTTCATTTTTCATTTTGGATGCATTTGTTCATTGAAGAATTTCATTTAGTCATAGTCGTTATGTTGAACCAATTCATTTTTGGAAATAATTTTGTATTTTTGACATTCGTTTTGCATATTCGTTGGTCCAGGTGGATTCCAATTTTTTTAACCACTTCAGCCCCAGAAGGATTTCCCACAGAAGGACCAGAGCACTTTTTGCGATTCTGCGCTGCGTCGCTTTAACTGACAATTGCACAGTCGTGCGACATTGTAGCCAAACAAAATTTGAGTCCTTTTTTCCCACAAATAGAGTTTTCTTTTGGTGGTATTTGATCACCGCTGCGTCATTTCTGATCGCCGCTATAAACAAAAAAAGAGCGACAATTTTGAAAAAAAAAAACAATATTTTTTACTCTATGCTAAAATACAAATCCAAAAAAAAAAAAACGAATTTATTCATCAGTTTAGGCCAATTTATATTCTTATACATATTTGTGGTAAAAAAAAAAATCGCAATTGGCATATATTGATTGGTTTGTGCAAAAGTTGCTGCGTTTACAAACCATGAGAATTCATTTATGGCGTTTTTTTGTTTATTTATTTATTTATTTTTTTAATAGTAATGGCGCAATCTGCGATTTTTTTTATTGGGACTGCAATATTGCGGCGGACATGTCGGACATTTTTGACATTTTTCTGAGACCAATGACATTTATACAGCAATCAAGGCCGTCTTTAACGCAGGGCAAAAGGGGCAGGTGCCCAGGGCCCTGTCATTGTTGAGGGGCCCTGTGCTGCCTGCCCCTTAAGCCCCACGCTGCCCGCCTGAGTTCGGCCCCCTCCGGTGCCGATTGCAATTCTGGCAGCTCGCTGCTGTCACATACAGAAGTGCAGCTTCTGTATTCCTAAGTGACAGCGCTCCTCTTCCAGCGGCCGCTCTGATCACTGGGTGGGTACACACACGAGAGCAGAGGAGGAAGGCGGCAGGGAATCTGAACAGGGGAAGCCGCCTCGGGGATCGACAGGCTGCACGAACATCCGACAACAGCATGCTGTAAGTAGACAGAGGGAAACTCTATAGGAATCATTGGGAGTGTGTGTGTCGGGGGGGGGGGGTGATGGGGGCTTTCTGGAAGAGCCTTGCACTTGGGGAGAGTGGAGCAGTGTACTGGAATCTTGGGGGGGGGGGGGGCC
>BLSH010159879.1:138547-152109 GCA_018402905.1 Glandirana rugosa
ACCCCCCGATGTCAAGTAACTCCCTTGGTACTTACGGTTGTAACTGACACTATATGACTTCGTCTCGTACTAGGGGAGGGAAGTCTCTGACCCGGCGTCTCGTCATAAGGTTGTATTGTTGGGATTTGTGTGGAGGTTCTGTTGGTGACGGAACGATTTCTTTGACTCCCATTTCCACTACCTGACCGGTTCGTACAGAGATCTGGATTTGTGATAACTCGTAGACACGCCGTAGGAGTTTGTCTTCCTCGCGTTCCAGAGATTGTTTTGTGTGGCCACCATTATTTTCCAGCACTGCCTTAACCCTCTTGGGCATGGAGTTCACCAGAGCTTCACAGGTTGCCACTGGAGTCCTCTTCCACTCCTCCATGACAAACATCATGGAGTTGGTGGATGTTAGAGACCTTGCGCTCCTTCTGTTTGAGGATGCCGCACAGATGCTCAATAGTGTTTAGGTCTAGAGACATGCTTGGCCAGTCCATCACCTTTACCCTCAGTTTCTTTAGCAAGGCAGTGGTTGTCTTGGAGGTGTGTTTAGGGTTGTTATGTTGGAATACTGCTCTGCGGCCCAGTCTCTGAAGGGAGGGGATCATGCTCTGCTTCAGTATATCACAGTCAATGTTGGCATTCATGGTTCCCTCAATGAACTGTAGCCCCCCAGTGCCAACAGCACTCATGCAGCTCCAGACAATGACACTCCCACCACCATGCTTGACTGTAGGCAAGACACACTTGTCTTTGTACTCCTCACCTGGTTGCCACCACACACGCTTGACACCATCTGAACCAAATGAGTTTATCTTGGTCTCATCAGACCACAGGACATGGTTCCAGTAATCCATGTCCTTAGTGTGCTTGTCTTCAGCAAACTGTTTGCAGGCTTTCTGTGCAGTGTATGGTCTGAGCACTGACAGGCTGACCCCTGAACCCTTCAAACTTTGCAGCAATGCCGGCAGCACTCATACGTCTATTTCCCAAAGACAACCTCTGGATATGACGCTGAGCATGTGCGCTCAACTTCTTTGGTCGACCATGGCGAGACCTGTTCTGACTGGAACCCGTTCTGTAAAACCGCTGTATGGTCTTGGCAACCGTGCCACAGCTCCGTTTCAGAGTCTTGGCAATCTTCTTATAGTCTAGGCCAGTGGTTCTCAACTCAACTCCTGTCCTCGGGACCCACTAACAGGCCAGGTTTGCAGGATAACTGAAATGCATCACAGGTGATATCATTGACTGCTCAGTGATTGCAGTATTCTAGTCTGCATCTCTCCAAGGTAATACTTAAAATCTGGCCTGTTGGTGGGTCCTGAGGACAGGAGTTGAGAACCACTGGTCTAGGCCATCTTTATGTAGAGCAACAATTCTTTTTTTCAGATCCTCAGTTCTTTGCCATGAGGTGCCATGTTGAACTTCCAGTGACCAGTATGAGAGAGTGAGAGCGATAACACCAAATTTAACATACCTGTTCCCCATTCACACCTGAGACCATGTAACACTAATGAGTCACATGACACCTGGGAGGGAAAATGGCTAATTGGGCCCAATTTGGACATTTTCACTTAGGGGTGTACTCACTTTTGTTGCCAACGGTTTAGACATTAATGTCTGTGTGTTGAGTTATTTTGAGGGGACAGCAAATTTACACTGTCATACAAGCTGTACACTCACTACTTTACATTGTAGGAAAGTGTCATTTCTTCAGTGTTGTCACATGAAAATATATAATAAAATATTTACCAAAATGTGAGGGGTGTACTAACTTTTGTGAGATACTAATCATACACACACACACACCCACACATTATTTTTCTTCCCTTTAGGCCCCTTTCACATGATCAGTCCAATCGGATCAACCTGTTTTTCAGGCTGTCCCAATCTGACACTCCATTCACTTCTATGGAGCAGCTGATATAAAAAGGCTGTGCATAAAAGGAGTGGACATGGACCTGTCATCCGCCTGCGCTGCTCAGTGGACAGATCCTCTGCTGAGCAAACCAGAGTCAAAGTCCGGTACATGTGAAAGGTGCATTAACCTCCTTAGCAGTTATCCCGAGAGTGGCTCGGGGTGAGTTTTCATTACCAAAAGTGGTAACCCCGAGCCACACTCGGGATCGCATCGCAGGATCAGGGCAAAGTTACTTACCTTGATCCCTGGATCCTGCGATGTCCCCCAGCGGAATCTTCGCCTGATGTCTCTGGGTTCCGCTCTCCGTTCTCTGCGAGCGTCGTGCCACAAGGGAGAGGAGCTCGGCAGCAAATTCAAATAGTGAACCACACACAACACATACAGTACACTGTGATCTGTAAGATTACATTACTGTATCAAATCATTTCACATCCCCTTTGTCCAGTGCCCTGCATGCACTTTTATATTATATATGTCATTCTTTCTGCCTGGAAATGTCCATGGCATCCAAAAAGCGTCCCTTTACGTCAAAAGTGGTTTTTGATCAGCTAGAAACCAGCGATAGTAAATAAGAATCATTTGCAGAATTGAGTGATGCTGATTTTTGGGGAAATTTATCATCAGACACTGAAAGTGACGACAGCGACAATTCTGCAACTGAGCAAATTTCAGTGTTTTTGGTTACATTATTGAATATTATTATATTAATATTTAATTATTATTTATAGTTATTTAATATAATATCATTTATGATTTAGTTGTTTTATACTTTATCATACCCTTGATATATACTAGACTCTTGTTTGGAGAGATTTAACCGAGTTATTCTTAAGAATTACAGGCCTACAATATAAAACGCCAAATTTCTATGCGAAAAAAATGTACTGCTTTGAGACGCAAAAATCTGACATAATCATACCGCCAGTGAGGTTAATCAGCACATAACAAGCTATATATGCCAACCTTGAGAAAGCAACTCCGCCCGCTTTCGGTCCTTCTGGATGAATAGGGCAGTGGCCAGGAAGAAAGCTCCACCGATTGCCCCTACGAACGAGCACAGCATGAGTGCATACTCCAGGCTGCGGAACTTCAGGAGGGAGGAGTCTGGCTTACCACGCTGTACAGCATCGGATATCTGGGGTATAAAGACAGGTCGATGAGTGGATGAGACTGATCACATGATCACTTGGAAAATAAAGCGAGATAAAGATACTACTTACCACCCCGATGAGGTAGGGGCTCCCGGCATCACCCAGCAAGTGGGATACCATGATCTGCAAGGCCTCGGCTGTGGAACGTCTTGTGGGGACCACTACATACTAAAAGGAAGAGCGGAGGTCAGGGAAAAGGAGAGACTTAGGTTATTCTTCAAACAATTGTATATGTCTAAAAGTTTTTCAAATGTTCACATAATGTGTAATGGTTTGTATAAAACTGCTTTAATCTAGGACCAACCACAGATGTGGAATAGCTGCCCTCCAATCTTCTTATTCAATACAATGAGATCTGTAAAAGATTGAATGTGTGTAGACAACATCTCCACAAACTGTCATAGCTGTGATGTGATTTTCACGCTTCAATAAAGATACCAAGGAGTGCACAATATTCTGGGTTTTTGCATGTTACAGCGATCTCCCCCGCTGAGCTGTTGTGTTCTGACAGAGGGACAGCGACAGCGCCCGGACGACAGCCCCCCCCCAGACAGAGCACTGATCGAGAGCCAATCAGCTGCTGGTTTCCCTGTCTTGTGTCGGACCGGCTGGCATACGCACTGGCCGAATGACAGCTGGTTCAATGAAAACCAGCTGGCATTCGGCCCATGTGTGCAGGGCTTTATACTTACCTGTCTTTTGAGCTGGGCCTAGACATGCACAAGAACCCCCACCATTCAATCCTTTGGAAAGTTCTTACTTTTGATTACTGATTTTAACAGACAGCTTAGCAGCTTAGTGTAATAGTCAAAAATAGTAAGACCACCTTCACCAGAGTAACACCGGTAAAATTGGACAACTTTGTCACAAGCCGCTCACACACACACAAACATCCACTTATAAGAATTTAGCAAACCGGCACCAAAACACTAGGAATAATAAGGCTACTATGTTTTTGAAAAGTGCCTAGTAAGTTGCAGTAGGAAGAATACTGGTAGAGGTCTAGGGGAGTCTGAGAGTCGTTTTCCACGGAATACACGGATCTCCGTTCTGACAGAGGGTGAAGGGCAGTGATCACAGGCTTCCTGTATATGGAAGCCGCGATCACTCCCCTCCCCCTGCCAGCCCAGCCCCCATACAGTTAGAACACACTGAGGGAACACAGTTAACCCCTTCACTGCCAATGGCATTTACACAGTAATCAATGCATTTTCATAGCACTGATCGCTGTATAAATGCCAACAGTCCCAAAAAAGTGTCAAAATGGTCCGAAGTAATATCGCAGTACTGCTAAAAATTGCAGATCGCCGCTATTACTAGTAAAAGATTAAAAAAAAAAAAACTAAAAACCCCATAAATGAACTCGCATCATTCGTAAGCGCGGCAACTTTTTGCGCAAACCAATAAATAAACGCCGATTGTGGGGATTTTTTACCAAAAATATGAGGAAGAATATAAATCGTCCAAAACCAATGAAAAAAAATGTTTTGTTTTTTTTCCGATTTGCATTTTATCAAAAAGTAGGAAAAATTCTCTCTTTTTTTGTTTATAGCGGTGATCAGAAATGACGCAGAGGGGATCAAATACCACCAAAAGAAAGCTCTATTTGTGGGGAAAAAAAGGACGTAAAAATTGGTTTGGGAACAAGGCCGCACGACCGTGCAATTGTCAGTTAAAGCGACGCAGTGCCGAATCACAAAAAGTGCTCTGGTCCTAAAGGGTTAAATCCTTCCGGGGCTGAAGTGGTTAACTGACAATTGCGCGGTCATGCGACGTTGTACCCAAACAAAATCGATGTCTTTTTTTCCCCCCCCACAAATAGAGCTTTCTTTTGGTGGCATTTGATCACCGCTAATTTTTTTTCACTACAAAAAAAGAGCAACAACTTTGGAAAAAAAAAAAACAAACACAATTTGTTTTATTTTCTGCTATCCAATAAAAAATTGTAAACCAAAAAAAAAAAAAAATTCGAATTTCTTCATCAATTTAGGCCAATATGTATTCTACTACATATTTTTGGGTAAACAATCCCAATAAGCGTATATTGACTGTTTGCGCAAAACCTATAGCGTCTAGAAGCTATGGGATAGATTTAGGGACTTATTTATTTTTTTTACTAGTAATGGCGGCGATCAGCGATTTTTAGCGGGACTGCGCCATTGCGGCGGACAAACCTGACACTAAGTGACACTTTTTGGGGACCAGTGCTAAAAAATATGCATAATATGTCACATTATAAATTACACTGGCAGGGAGGGACTTAACATCAGGGGCAATCAAAGGGTTAAATGTGTTCCCTATGAGTGCTCTCTGACTGTAGAGGGGAGTGCTTCAATTAAAGGAAAACCATGTTTCTGCTTTCCTTTGTGGCTTAACAGCAGTCTGCCTTGTTTGGCTCCAGCGGCGTGCGGAGAATCACGTACAGGTATGTGTTTTTTACGCTTAAAGGCCGTCCTGCCGCAGTACATGTACATAGGGTGGTCCTTAAGCGGTTAAAGCAAACTGAGGACTGAAATAAACTTTGCATTGAGAACAATGGCTAAACTCATGTGGCCATCACGGTCGCCAGACCCACTGATTGGCTCCCACTGTGTCCAATCACTGTGGCAGCACGGCTCCAGTGGCGAGCGCGCCCACAAGAGCCGCCAAAGAGAATCACACACAGGTACGTGATTTTTGAGCTTGAGGACCGCCCTGCCGCAGTATATGTAGGTGCGGCGGTCCTTAAACAGTTAAAGCAAACTAAGGACTGAAATAAACATTGCATTGAGAACAACTGCTAAACTCTCATAGCCATCACTCACCAGTAAGATATCAGCGACAATGGCCCAGTTCAGGGACAGAAGAGTTTCTCCAATGAATATAAATATCTGTGGAGGGAAAAGACCAAATAGTCAGAGAGACAGCTAGAAATAAAGCAAGGATAGTAAGAGTCAGAGCAGAATATGAAAATGGTCAGCAGCATTAGAAGCAGAACCCTACACCATAATATATTTATAACAGGGCTTGACAAATTTGCTTGAATCTAGGAGCCAGCTAAAAAAAGTTAGGAGCCAGTTTTTGTTTTTTTTAACTTTTTGCCTACTGGTTACTTTCACCCCTTTCCCATCCAGGCCAATTTTCAGCACTGTCGTACTTTGAAAGGCAACTGTGCGGTCATGCAACACTGTACCCATACGAAAATTGTTCTCTCTTTTTTTTTTTTTTAGACAGATCAAGCTTTCTTATGGAGGTATTTGATCACTACTGTGGTTTTTACTTTTTGCTAAATACATGAAAAAAAAACCACGAAAATTTTGAAAAAAAAAACACACACACCTCTCTTCATTTCAGTTATAAAATTTTGCTAATAATAGTAATTATCCTTCACTAATGTGTGGGGATGAGGCTGCACTGGTCGGGCCACTCAGGAGGCTGCACTGATAGGGCCACTCAGGAGGCTGCACTGATAGGGCCACTCAGGAGGCTGCACTGATAGGTGGCCACCCCAGCTGTTCAGGAAGTAGGGGGCTCTGGGGCTGGCCAGATCCGTCTCAGAGCCGCAGCCGGAGCCCGTCCGGGGGGGATCCTGCCGGTTCCTGCTCTAGGAAGTCTCCCCGGACAGCGCCGATCTAGACACGCTTCCAACGGGAAGGATGAGAGAGCTGCACAGGAACGCTTCTTGCCAAGGGCTCGGCTCTGCCCGTCAGCTATGCTCCAACCCGCCCTTCTCTCCTACTACCTTACACTGCCCCTCGCCTGCTCTAACCCGTTCTTCACAGTCCCTCCCCTCTTCTCCTTTAACCCGGCTCCACAGGGCTGCCTGTCCCCACCCCCCGGTATACGAAAACAAACGTTACTGCTGGGTGCCCGGCAATGGGGCATCTGGCTGCTTTCCTCCATGCTAGCCACTGAGGCTGGCAACACCCCAGGTGCCAGGCTGCATTTTCTAGTCACAATGGCGACCTGGCGTCTGGGGTTTGTCGAGCCCTGATTTATAAGAATCCAAAGGTAGACTGACCAAAGAGCTTGCAATTGTTTCTCCACATTACAGGTTTACTTACATAGGTGGCCACAAGGCTGGTGTCTGCAAAGACCAGCGAAAGATACAGGAAAGGGGCGGAGCCAAGAAGACCGCAGGCACAGACTATAGGATCACTGCGAGGGTTTATTTTCCGGTAACGTTTACTAATTTCCACTCCGGATGCAACACCCAACAGCCCGGTCGCCACTGTGATTCCCCCGAAGAGAAAGCTGTGAAGACAATGAAAAGGGGAACGTGTTAGTAAAAAAAGGAAATACGTTGGATCTACAAATCTTCTGTGCATGATTTAGGAGGACAACGTCTCTTCACCTGTCTTTATAGTTACATATAGGTTGGTCACACTGCTGATCCGCATACAGTACAGCCCGAGCTCGCATCAGGTAGGTGGGGCCCCAGAGAGCCAGGGCGCCGGTGACAAACGCCACGGTGGTGAATCCGAACGTTGACAGCACAAAGCTACGGCTGAAAGGGAAACAAGTGAAGGATGAAAAGAGATTGCCAGGAGGGAAACATTTTCACTTTGCCTCTCACACCTGTTAACCCCCCATGGACCAGATTTTCACATTTCCGTGATGCGTCTTCTCATGAGTCTATAACTTTGTAATTACTTATGATACAGAATTGATACGTATATTGTTTGTGGGAAACAAACGGGGCTTTTTTCTGACCCTAAAATCCTCTGAGATTTTTTTAATTTGCATTTTAAGGGGGGGGGGGGGAATCTAAAAAAAATTTTTTTTTTTCCCCAAATGTGATCAGTAATTTTTGAAGTACTACTACTTTGATGAAAACATACATTTTATTCTGCTGCTTGTCCTATTTACTGCAACATTAAAATTACATTTTTGGTACAAAACATGTTAGACGTGATTTAGGGGTTTTTTTTTGCATATATTGTATTTTTCTCATAATGCATCAGTAATTTAAAGTTCTTATTGATTTCACATAAAAACAGATATACCATAAAGCACATATTTTAACAGTAAATCCTTAAAGATAACACTGTATATAATGTGATATTATATATATATATTTTTTTTTTTTTTTTGTTACAAATCAATTGAAATAAAAATACGGAACAGGAGATTAAACTGTTAAATAATGCTCACCCATGTTGAATGGGTCAAGTAGTAAAATAAGAGCATGTCCTAATTAACCGGTTCTGGACCGGCTCACGTATATTTACTGCTGCAGTGTGGCAGCGTATCGCAAATCACCATCTATAAGTGGCGATTTGCGCATGCACGGCTAGCGGGCAGGAGCGTGCCACCGGCCGCGCAATCTTATGCCTGCCGCACCCTCCATGAGTGTGCCCGTGGTTCAGGCGGACTCGATGTTCGCTGGCGATCGCCTGGTACACAAGAAAAGCAGGGACTACCCCACTATATCAGGCGGCATGTAAGAGATTTACTGATCCCTGTCACTGGGATCAATTAGATCTCTTATGTCCATGGCAGCCCAGCCCCCTCACAGTTAGAAAATGCCTAGGGAACACAGTTAATCCCTTCCCTGCCTCCTGCAGGTTAACCCCTTCACTGCCAATGACATTTATACAGTAATCAGTTTTTTTTTAGATCTGATCACTGTATAAAATGCCAGTGGTCCCAAAAAAAAGTGTCAAAAATGTCCGACATGCCGCCGCAATATCGCAGTCCCGATAAAAATCGCAGATCGCCGCCATTACTAGTAAAAGAAAAAAAAAAAAAAAAGTAGTAAAAACGCCATAAATTAATTCTCATGGTTGCGGCAACTTGTGCGCAAACCAATCAAACGTTGATCATGATTTTTTTTTTACCACAAATATGTAGAAGAATATATATCAGTCAAAACTGATGAATACATTTTTTTTTTGGATATGTATTATAGCAATAAATAAAAAATCGTTTTTTTGTTTCAAAATTGTCGCTCTTTTTTTGTAGAGCAAAAAATAAAAACTGCAGGGGTGATCAAATACCACCAATAGAAAGCTCTATTTGTGCAAAAGAACATAAATTTTGTTTGGGTACAATGTCACACAGCTGCGCAATTGTCAGTTAAAGCGACACAGTGCCGAATCGCAAAAAGTGCTCTGGTCAGGAAGGGGGAAATCCTTCCGGGGCTGAAGTGTTTAACCACTTGCTTACCGGGCACTTAAACCCCCTTCCTGCCCAGGCCAATTTTCAGCTTCCAGCGCTGTCACACGTTCAATGACAATTACTCATTTTATTCACACAAATAGGGCAGTTTAGTGGTATTTAATCACCACTGGGATTTTTACAAACAAAAGACCGAAAGTAAAAAAAAAAAACAGTATTCATAGTTTTGTTATAAAATTTTACAAACAGGTAATTTTTCTCCTTCATTGATGTGTGCTGATGAGGCTGCACCAATGGGCGCTGAAGAGGCGGTACTGATAGGTGGCACTGATGGGCACTGGTAGATGACACTGATCGGCAGCACTGACATGTGGCACTGATGGGCATCGATAGGTGGCACTGATGAGGCGGCAGTGGGTCTCTGTGTGCGGGACCAATGTCCCGTTTACACAAGCCGGTAATTGGCTTATTTTTTTTCTCCTCACGTTAGCTGATTACCAGCTTTTGTTTACATCACGTAATCAGCTGTCATTGGCTGAGAGCTGATCATGTGGTAAGGGGTCAGGATCAGCCCCTTACTCCAATCTGATCAGCCGAGTCTCATGGACTTGTTGATCACAGAGTGTGCAGGCAGCGCATGCTCGGGAGGACGTACATGGATGCCCTTCCGGCAATTTAGGCCCATGCTGTAGCTGTGGCTTAGGCACGAAGAGGTTAAGAGTTAACTCCCTGTGCGCACAAACTTTATTCTGTGTCAGCTCACTCACAGATCTGTCTGACGGGGAACTCAGGAGATAAGACAGCTAACTCTATTACTTTTGGATTACACGTGTTACACTCACTGCTCACTATGATTGGCTGTCAGAGTGATCATTCAACGAGGAAGGCTTCTGCCCAGGAGCTCATCTTTCTACAGATACCAGGTCTCATGCTGTGCATGGAAGGGAGCAGGGGGAGATAAGAAACTGCAGGGTCGTACAGCAGAGGCCCTGTGTACAGAGGAGGGGGTTTTATAGATGTTTGTAAGATGCCGAAGGTAGGCAACTGGATACACATATCAATTCTCTGTCCTCTAAGGGCTCTTTCACACCAGCGGATTGTTCAGGTCCGCCTGTCAGTTTTTCAGGCAGACCCGAACGGACGCTCCATTGTCCTCTATGGAGCAACGGATGTCAGCAGTGACATGTCCGCTAACAGCCGATCCGCCAAAAACAGACTGATGGAAACCCTATTTTCCATCCGCCTGGCGGATCGGATGAACACGGACAGACTGTCCGTGTTCATCCGATCCTCCATAGAGGAGAATGGAGCTGTGACAGGTCAGTCTCTGCACGGAGTGCAGAGACTGTCCTGTCATCCGCCGGCTCAGCGGGGATCCATGGATGGATGGTGAAAACGGGCTCTGCTCGTGTGAAAGGGGCCTAAAGCTTTGTTTTTCCTATCATTTATTTTTCCCTCCCACTGGATCAGAAAGCCAGTATCCCCTCCCTGCTGTCAGACAGAGCAGCGAACAACCTGTGCTGGAAAGAGGAGTGTTACAGCACTTGGCATTGTTCCGTTGGGCATCACGAGGAAGCGCTGTAAATCAATGCCTCCCTCAATGAAGAGAAGTAGTGCCCCCCCTCAATCTCCCACAATGGCCTACAGGGCTTCCTAACCTCCCACAGTGCTGCCCAGCCACGTGCAGTGCCCCCCAACCTGACACAGTGCTCCCTGAGCCTGATGCCAAACCTCATAGTGCCCTCAGTCTCCACAATGCCCCCCAACCAGCTTCCATATAATATCCACTCAGATCCACTTGAAAGCCAAATTATATCCGTTGCTTTATTGTTTTTTTTTGTTTCTGAACTATGAATAATGGTCCGAGCCTCCGCCAGAGCAAGGCTGAAATTTGATTTTGCCCAGAGGTAAGCTTTAATGATAACGAGAGTTTGTTCAACTGCACCAAAAAGCTTACCAAACAGAATATATCATTTATATACTCTAGCAGACACTTACAATGTCTGAACATTAACTTTGAAGAGCTGCCTGGAACTTTAAAACACCCATAATGCTCCGCTAGGAGAAAAGCCATCGACCCTGGTCCCTGGCCCTAGTCCACTCCCTCCTGTCCCTCTATAGTAGGCATCCACTGTGCTGAACAGCCTCAAGAACCAATGGTGGGTCAGGGAAGGTTTGGGGGGGTCATCGAAGCTCGTTGAGAGTTGACAAAGCAAATTACCTTGTTGTGCTCTGACATCTGGACGCCTGTATATTATCATTTTTAACCCCCTGCTTTAATACGTTAAAGACAAAAAATACTGGCCTTCTACAACAAGCTTCTGTCTTGGAAAGGAGAGACTTCCTTAATGCACACCAAGGTAAACAATGCAACGCTCACTTTTTCAGCAGCTCCTTGATGTCTGACCACCATGAAGTGTGGGTGAGGGATCTTTCAGATTTCCTCTCCACAGCGCCCCTAGGAGGCTCCTTCACAAAAAAGATCAGCAGTAGAACAGCTATAAGGCCCAGTCCTGGGGTGACCTGAAAATACCAAGAAACAGCAAACATAAGCAATAAGAAATGGAAAATATGACAAAGGGCACTGCACAACATTTATAAGCCACTTGTTGACCAGTAAATTGCAAATCTGTAGAATTAATGTTGATTTATAGCCAATTCAGTGTTGCCTCGTGCAGCAATTTGTTTCCACCAGTAGATGTCGCCATCATTCAACCCACTTTTTTTGAGCTCAGACTGTTATGGACGCACATATCTGAGTTTTGGATAATGTGGAAGGATTGGAACCCCTGTCAGAATGTACTGCTATCCGCTAAGTTTGAGGAAGGGCCTAGCAATGGGATGAGAGGCGACTGAGCATTGTTACTCCAATACATAATAATTAGTCATTTCAGTTTTTGTACCACAGCCAATATCAATATGCTGTCTCCCATGTCTCCTATTATGATCGTTTAATTATTCTATTATTGATTAATAATACAGTTGGGATAAGCTTTGTCTTCATTAACGGTTCCTCCATTCTTGACGGCAGTTTATTTATTTGTGTGGTCCTTCGTGTGTCCCAAGGGTGACGCCCCTGATTCAATGCTTGTCTATAGGTCCAAAGCAAATGCACTAAATTTTTAAGGAAACCCTGGTCTATGTTCACTGTGATACCCTTTTTGTTAGGGTCATTATATGTATTGAACTTTGTATTTGTAATGTTTTTTTTTGCCATAATTTGCTAACTCTGCATGTACTTTTAAACATTTTGATACCCAATACTTTGCCCCCTGAAGATGATTTTTGATTGAAGCAATCGAAATGCGTTGGGACCTACACATTCGCTAATGCAGAAATTCTAATGCTAATCACTATTCATAAGGGGGGTTGTCAGTATGTTTAACATCACTGATCCCATACCAAGGTTTATGTACATTTTATAATGTAATTTTAAAATGGCTTTGAACAAATAAAGTTGTCACCATTCATTATAAAATAAAATAATAATTTATTGCTTTCCAGGTTTCCATTAGAGAGATTTCTCCTCACTTTCTATTCTGGGGAAAGTGTTTTACCAGACAGAAAAATGAGGAAAAAATCTGCAGGAGGTTGGCCACTCAGCACAGGGCGATTGGACGAGAACTCTTTGCATTCATTGAGCAAATGCAAAGCATTCTCTGAATATTGCCCATACTTAGCGGCTACAACCTCCTGTATTTACAATTCATCAGGCCGGCTGCTCAGCACAGCACCTAGAAGCAAGTGGAGATTACTGGAGTAGTGGTGTCTACTGCAGTGATTTCCAGCTACCAGGAGCATCAGCCAGGTATGGTATGTGTGTTATATATATATTTAATTCAATTCAACAAGGTGTTGGAAACATTCCTCAGAGATTTTGGTCCATAGTGACATGATAGCATCATCTATTGGATGAGATGTGGGGAGTGTGGAGGCCATTGGAGTGCAGTGACCTCATTGTCCAGTGGTGAGATGATTGGAGCTTTGTGACATGGTGCATTATCCTGCTGGAAGGAGCCATCAGAAGATGGGGACACTGCAGTCATAAAGGGATGGACATGGTCAGCAGCAATACTCAGGTAGGCCGTGGCGTTTAATCGATGCTCAATTGGCACTAACTGGCCCAAAGTGTGCCAAGAAAATATCCCCCCCACCATTACACCACCACCACCAGCCTGAACCAGTGATACAAGGCAGGATGGATCCATGCGCCAAATTCTGACCCCACCATCTGAATGTCACAGCTGAAATTGAGACTCATCACACCAGGCAATGTTTTTCCAATCTTCTATTGTCCAATTTTGATGAGCCTGTGCAAATTGTAGCCTCAGTTTTTTGTTCTTAGCTGACAGGAGTGGCACCCGGTGTGGTCTTCTGCTGCTGTAGCCCATCTGCTTCAAGGTTCG
>BLSH010159879.1:166788-176856 GCA_018402905.1 Glandirana rugosa
ACCCCCCCCCCCCCCCCGGAATCAGGGATCGGTTCAGGGATTCCCCACTAGGTCCTTATCCTCTTGTGCCATGTCCACCGTCCCCTGCACCATGTCCGCAGTCTCTGACCGTCCCCTGCACCATGTCCGCAGTCTCTGACCGTCTCCTGCACCATGTCCGCAGTCTCTGACCGTCTCCTGCACCATGTCCGCAGTCTCTGACCGTCTCCTGCACCATGTCCGCAGTCTCTGACCGTCTCCTGCACCATGTCTGCAGTCTCTGACCGCCTCCTGCACCATGTCCGCAGTCTCTGCAGTGTTCTCTCAAACAATATTATCAAGAAAACAGCTGCTGCTATGATATACACCAGAAGAGGGGAGGCGTTCTGTAGTCTCAACACACTCCCTGTCCTGAGAGGTGACAACGCCGCTCCTCCATAGATAAAGTACAATTAGTGTTGTCATTTTAGGAGAGAAAGCGAAGCTGGTTTATTAAGTAGTTAAAATTCTTCACAAAATAAATAGTGCGACGATTCATTTCAATGATCCAATCACGTGAAAAGCAAGTTCCTGTTTTATGTATTTCAACTGCATATGATTGGATCATTAAAGCAAATAGTCCCATAATTTAAGCCAAGAACGATAAGCCTTATTTGAAGAAGCAGCCCTCGTGAGGATCTGGCGGGCACCCAAAGTCAATAAGGAAGCATCCACATTTCTGCTACACACATTTAAAGGGCAGACTGCATGGGAACAGCCCACATTCCCACGGGTATGGGCACGGCCCACATTCCCACGGGTATGGGCACGGCCCACATTCCCACGGGTATGGGCACGGCCCACATTCCCACGGGTATGGGCACGGCCCACACATTCCCACGGGTATGGGCACAGCGCACACATTCGCACAGGTATGGGCACAGCGCACACATTCGCACAGGTATGGGCACAGCGCACACATTCGCACAGGTATGGGCACAGCGCACACATTCGCACAGGTATGGGCACAGCGCACATTCGCACAGGTATGGGCACAGCACACATTCGCACAGGTATGGGCACAGCACACATTCGCACAGGTATGGGCACAGCACACATTCGCACAGGTATGGGCACAGCACACATTCATACAGGGCTTAGGCCTAAATTTCAGTGAACCTCATATAAGTGAAGTCTGATTGCACTTATTTTTGGCACTGAACGCAAACAGTGTAAAAAAAATAATTATGTTGTAAGAAAACAGCATAAGGTTGCATACAAAGGAGGAACGGGGACGGGATCTGACTAGGGGAAAGTGGCGGCTGGTGTTTTTTTTTTTTTGTGGGGGCGGCAAACAACCACCTCCCCCCACCCAGGCGGGCGCCTGGTTTTTATGTCCTCTCCTCCGGCGACTTCCCCCACAGCTTCCCCCATGTGTCTCCTCACTCCCCCTCCTCCTGCTAGGCGTCCAATAGGATCGCCTGACATTTTGGGCAATCAGAAAACAGGTCACACGACCCGCTTCCGGATTGGCAGGGAGGATATTTAGTGTGAAAATAGCAGGGTGGATTTGATTTAAATCACTGGTAAAAAGGCTTAATTTAAATCATAATTTTTAAAGAGCACCTGTCATCTTTGCCCCCCAGCGGCTTCTCCTCTGACCCGCTGTTGACTCACCGACAGTCCCATTCACTTTAATGGAACAGCTGGTGATTCAGCAGTGACACAACAAAGTGAGGGACGCAGCGGCAGCAGGTGAGTGGATGCCCGCTAACAGGCGCTGCCATGATGGATCTGAAATGACAGGTGCTCTTTATATGTAAGGACTTATTCTTGCTGGTAGTTAGAATCTTTAATATTTGCAAACAAAATGAAGATTTCCTATTTAGAATAATAAGCTGTCAGGTTAGTAAAACGGTGATATCAGAACCGATTCAGTCATACAGTTTGTAGTGTACATAGATTTGCAAAACAATGGGATAAAGGAATATTCCTGAACTTTGTTTTATCTCATGGTTACTGTGACATTGTGTGAATGCATCAATGCAGTGCATGTTATCTCAGCTTGCAGAGCTTGGATTCATTGAATGAGTTTACCAAAAATGTAAATCTAGCAGAACATACAGCCTCATGCGACATAACTAAGCTCCATTTCATGCTGGATAAACTAAATTATTAATGTATCCTAAATAGAAAACTATCTTTAGATAGATTTTTGCTCCAAAAGCACTTTATTAAAATTAATTTGACAAAAATAAAAAAAAAATAAAAAATCTGATTTTTTTTTTTTTAAATCATTGATTTTTATCCACCCTGGATAATAACAAATATTCATTCACTATCGTCACACAACTGGGTGGGATTGGGGCGCAGCGCAGAGTCCCAAGACTGCCTATTAGAGCTTGCTTCAAAAAAAAAAAAAAAAAAAAAAAAACACTAGCCCCCCCCCCCCCCCTCTTGAAATCCATAGTCCAGCACCCTGTATCAAGGGGCCCAACGCATGGATGGGGGGGGGGGGGGCATCACTGTTGGGGGATACTTAAAAGAAGAAATGAAGGGCTTTGTACACAAGGAAGGCCAGAAGCAGCGGCATGGCTGGAGTTCAGCTTCAACCTTCCAATGTTTTATTAAGCAGGAGTGGGGCCCATGTAAAGAGCATGGGGTACAAGAGAATGGCCCAGAGAAAAGTTAAATTGTCTGGTTGCAATAGGCAGCCAAGTACAGTTGGCCCTTCAAACTAGATGACGAGGAAAGTGCACACCAACAACTCTATAGGATTCTAGGACCAGCAGATAATTACCAGCCACTGTGAAGCGGTCCATGTAGTTGAGGAGGTTGATGTAGAAGAGAATCATCACTATAGTGAAGGAGTGCCTGTAGGAGATCCCCGTCAGTAGGTGAATGTCTCCATCCCCCTTCTCCTCATCTTCCTCTTCATCATCCACCTTCTGGCTCTCCGGGCCCCTGGACCGCTCCTCCTCTGTGTCATCCGCCTGGGCCAGGAAGGGGGTCGTGTCACCGATGCTGTGCCGTGACGCCATGTTGTTCCCCAGTCAAGGCACCGGAAAACCTGAAAAAACATTTAAATGTTAAACATTTTGTCATAGAGGTCCTCAAGTATAAGAATGCATGAATATATTCCTGACATGATACAATATACAACAAACTTTTTCAGAAAATCCCATTTCAGCTCCATTGGGTGACTTTGCCTAGGCTCAGATGATGATGTCATCAGTCTGCTGCAGGCCAGAGAAAGCCTTTACTCAGTCTCCACACACCCAGTGACAAGACTGCAACATTGTAACTTGCAACACATGTTGCAGTGGATTCCCAAAACCCCCTGGGAGAGGAATTAATACAATCTGAAAAATATATAGATTAGAATGAAGGCTTAGAACCTCTGCCAGGGTTTATTGCTGTTGTCATTGAAGAGAATTGCCTGCACTGTAAAAAATACAGGGCATCATCCAGGGACGCCATCTACATCCTGGACTGAGATGCCAGCTCAGAGATGTTACTAAAAGATCCAGTTTAAATCACAACTATGGTGACTCAGAGGCGGCCCGTCCATTAGGGCCACAGGGACGCCGTCCCCCCTAATCTGCATGCAAGGCGCTGGACGCATGGATTCCAGTGGGGTTTTGTTTTCCAAAGCACGCGATTAGAACCAGAGGCTCTAATTGGCTTCAAAAAGGGTGTGATCAGAGCACAGAGCCCACCCACTTATGTGGCAATAGTGAATTAATAGTCACTATGGTCTTCCTGCTTCTCCTCCTGGCCAATCAGGAAGCAGGTCCTGAGACCCGACTGGCGAAGAGGAGAAGCTCGGGCTTCCATTTTCCTTCCTCCCATCCGGCTTGGTGTGCTGCACGTCATCCAGGCGTGCCTGACACTTCGGCTCAGCTCCCCTGGTCTCTGGTCCTGCAGGGGTAAGTGCAGGGCTGGTGGGGCAGACAGACGAGCAAATGACCGGGGTGGGGGGGGTGTTGGCATTTAGATTGGGGGGGGGGGGGTGTGGGTGCTTTTTTTGACAGGAAAGGGAAGAAGAAGTGCAACAGTTCCTGCACGAGCCGCTGTACAGCTACAGCGATTTGCGCAGGAGAGCCGACCTGCCGCCGTATAACGACAGCAGCTGGTCGGCATGTGGTTAAAGAAGTCGTGTGCAAGCTGCGATGAAGTCATGCTGTGCAGCGCTGCTTTAAAGTTGGGCGACTTTGAAGCCACGCTAGTGTGAACTGAGACTTATAGTGACGTATAGGGGGTAGAGCTGCACAATCAATCATTAAAGAATCGAGATCACGATTCAACCCCCCCTCACGATCTTAAAACAGCATTTCCTGGATTCAGTGCAGAGAGTTCTCTGCTCACAGCTGACAGCCGTCAAAAACAAAGAAAGAAAAAAAAAAAACAGTCAGCCTGCCAAGTTTATCACAACATGCTTAGGTGGAGATAAAGAGACAATGTAACATTTAGTTCTTAAATTTAGATCAAAAGAGATGAACTTCGGTCTGTAAATGAGGTCAGTTTAACCACTTAAAGACCAGGCCTTTTTCTGACACTTGTTGCTTACAAGTTGAAATCAGTATTTTTTGCTAGAAAATTACTTAGAACCCCCAAACATCATATATATATATACACACTTTTTCTTTTTTAGAAGAGACCCAAGAGAATAAAATGGCGGTTGTTGCAATTTTTTATGTCACACTGTGTTTGCACAGCGGCCTTTCAAATGCAATTTCTTTGGAAGAAATACACTTTAAATCTGCTGTCTTCAACTGTATAGTGCTCTCCTGACCTCAATCTCATTGAGCCACTCTGGGGAGATCTCAAACATGCAGTTCATGCAAAACAGCCCAAGAATTTCCAGGAACTGGAGGCTTTTTGCCAAGAGGAATGGGCAGCTTTACCATCTGAGAAGATAAAGAGCCTCATCCACAAATACCACAAAAGACTTCAAGCTGTCATTGATGTTAAAGGGGGCAATACACGGTATTAAGAACTGGGGTATGTAAACTTTTGATCAGGGTCATTTGGGTGGTTTCTGTTGTCATTATGATTTAAAAAGAGTAAACAGAGTTGATTGATAATAAATGGCTTCAGCCAAACACTAACCATGAGTGAAAGAAATGTTTTTGTGTTATCATTCATATTCTCTGAAAAATGGCCAAGAAATCATCAATTCTGCCAGGGTATGTAAACTTATGAGCACAACTGTAAGTTCTGTCTGCATGAAAACGGGGTTCAAACCATACATGTGAGGTATCGCCGCCATCATTAGAGTGAGAGCAATAATTCTAGCACTAGACCTCCTCTGTACCTCAAAACTGGTAACCTGTAGACATTTTTAAACATTGCCAATGGAGATTTTTAAGCTGCAAAGTTTGTCGCCATTCCACGAGTGGGCGCAAATTTTGAAGCATGGCATGTTGGGTATCAATTTACTTGGTGTAACATTATCTTTCACAATATGGGAAAAAATGGCCTAACTTTACTGTTGTCTTATGTTTTAAGTAAAAAAAAGTGTATTTTTTTTTGTAAATTGCATTTGTAAGACTGCTGCACAAATACGGTGTGACATAAAGCATCGCAACAACCGCCGTTTTATTCTCTAGGGTGCCAGAAAAAAAATATATGTTTGGGGCTTCTAAGTGATTTTCTAGCAAAATAAAAAACTGATTTTAACTTGTAAACACCAAATCAAAAAGAGGCTCTGTCCTTTAGTGGTTATTGAATAAAAAAAACAAAAAAACAAAAAAACTAAAACCATAAAGTCAGCCCATTTTCTTATATAATGTAAAAGATGATGTTACGCTGAGAATCGTGATCTTTATTCCAAGCAAAAAAAATCGTGATTCTCATTTTAGCCAGAATGGTGCAGCCCTATTAGGGCGGCACAGTGGTGTAGTGTATAGCACTTTCGCCTGGAAGCAAAAGGGTCGCTGGTTCGAATCACAACCACGACACTACCTGCCTGGAGTTTGCATGTTCTCCCTGTGCCTGCATGGGTTTCCTCCGGGTACTCCGGTTTCCTCCCACGCTCCAAAGACATGCTGGTAGGTAAATTAGATCCTCTCTAAAATTGGCCCTAGTATGTGTATGAATGTGAGTTAGGGACCTTAGATTGTAAGCTCCTTGAGGGTAGGGACTGATGTGAATGTACAATATATAAGTAAAGCGCTGCGTAAATTGATAAGTAACCT
Organism: Glandirana rugosa; assembly: GCA_018402905.1. NCBI lineage: Eukaryota > Metazoa > Chordata > Amphibia > Anura > Ranidae > Glandirana > Glandirana rugosa. The sequence goes on from BLSH010159879.1 coordinate 172,947, forward strand.
GAAATAAATAAAATTAGGGGGTCACTCGCTCAGCAACGTCTCTATTAAGAGAACATCATGCATTCTTATTACAAGGCGTTCTCTGATTGGAGAGGAGCAGCTGATGAATATCACAATGCATCCTCATCCAATCAGAGAACAACTTGTATTCATTGAAAAGAATACAAGAATTTTTCGGAATGGAGGTGGTGATGAGGGAGGGTCCCTAATATAAGAGATGGGAAGTCCTTGCAGGAAGATCAAAGCTCTATCTGTACGTGGCACAGACAACCACTGAAAATCTTAGCAGCCATCTGCATATTACAATCCGCTTATCACAGGGAACGGAGCAGAACCAACCTAACTTTTAAAAATTGATTCTTTATAGAGTTCCACTTTACATTTTTTTTTCTACATCTGTTCAGATCTGCAAAATGGAACGGGGACACAAATTTATTCCACTCGGTCTGGAGAACCTGAACAGCCCCCGATGTGATCCGTTTACATCAGAGACCACCCATGAGGATACAATACCATCCGGTTTTTGACCCATCTAATCACGAGTCAAAAGCGGACTGACCGCGTGAAATGGGCCTGATGGGAACATTTTGCACCTGGCGATTGTTAAAAAGGTGGGGTGGTTGGCGGAAGGACATTATAATCAGACCGGGCATTGTACTGCAAGGTTTGCTTTAAACCACTTTGCAGAACTGAGAGCACTAGAGGCAAAGTCACAGCAAACACTGCATGTCACGGTACTGACACGTACAATAGAGTTACCGCTCGGACAGAGGCAGGAAGTGAGCGGTCACGGGACTCTGCAGCAGAAAGGTAAAGATGCTGACAGCACAAGACACGGAGATGATCTCAGTCCAGGGAAGGGGGGGAGGGGTACCGTCTCTTTCATATCACATGGCTGATAAAGAGGAAAAAGAAGTGGTTTAGGTTACAACATTACTGGAGGCCTGAGGCTGGCCGGCTACTACAAGTCTCAGCATGTCATGTGCAGTATAGCAAAGTAGTCAACAGTCTCCAATAGGACGGTTCATGATTCAGCAGCACCAACTAAAGTGTAATATAGTATTTTTATATTAACCACTTCAATGCTGGGCACTTCACCTCATTCCTGCCCAGGCCAATTTCCAGCTGTCGCACTTAGAATGACAATTGCACGGTCATGCAACACTGTAGCCAAATGAAATCTTTATCTTTTTTTTTTTTTTCACACAGACAGAGCTTTCTTTTCGTGGTATTTAATCACCCCTGAGGTTTTTATTTTTTGCTAAACAAAACAAAAAATAACTGAAAATTTTGAAAAATAAATGTTTTTCTTTGTTTCGGTTATAAAATTTTGCAAATATGTAATTTTTCTCCTTCACTGATGAGGCTGCCCTGACGGGGGCCGATGAGGCTGCACTGATTGGGGGGCCGATGAGGCTGCACTGATTGGGGGGCCGATGAGGCTGCACTGATTGGGGGGCCGATGAGGCTGCACCGATTGGGGGGCCGATGAGGCTGCACCGATTGGGGGGCCGATGAGGCTGCACCGATTGGGGGGCCGATGAGGCTGCACCGATTGGGGGGCCGATGAGGCTGCCCCGATTGGGGGGCCGATGAGGCTGCCCCGATTGGGGGGCCGATGAGGCTGCCCCGATTGGGGGGCCGATGAGGATTGTTGGGGCTGACCGATAAGTTTGTTTACATGTGATCAGCTGTGATTGGACACAGCTAATCACATGGTAAAGGGCCACTGTGATTGGCCCTTTACCACAATCTGAATGACACAGCAATCACAGAGTGTGCCAGATGTGCGCCCAAAGGGACGCAGGGGAGCAGGATTCTGGGAGGACGTCCTCCCAGAACTGGAGGACCGCGCTGTAGCCATTTTTTGGCTATAGTGCGGTTGGGAAGTGGTAAAAAAAAAAAAAAAAGTTATTACATTTTTTAATTCTTGTTCCGTCTCAGGGATGTTGAGCGGTTGCAGCCACTCCCTGTCTACATGCACTACAGCAATGGCTGCCATGGCAAATCTCAAGATAGGTTCCCCTGATGGTGACAACTAGGGATGAACTCAGGTGGGCTTGGATGCTAATCCTGCCTGAGCTATCCAGTCAGGGAGCTGTCACCACAGACCACCAATCACAAGCAGTCAAGTCATGCCCAATGTATGTGTGGGGCTGCGGAGTGGGAAATGACTGGGCTGCCTATGATTGACAGTCAGCAGTGACAGCTCCCTGGCGAGATCAGACTATTATCTGAACCCACCCACCTGAGCTCACCCCTAGTTGTCACCATCAGGGGGACCCTGGCATCTGCCATGATGCCATTGCTGTATTGCATGTAGACAGGAAGTGACTGCAGACACTCAGCATCCCTGAGATGCAACAAGACCAGCATCCAAACCCATCTGAGCTCGTCAATAGTGAATGGCGTCTGTCTACTATATGTTAAAATTGCCACTTGCAGTCTCCAATGGAAGCCTGCGTGACAACGCAGAAGCACAGTTAGGAGACAGGAACACAGCGTTGTCACCCCTTGACAGCAAGTGCCAGAAAAAAAGCAGCTTCATAGCAGGATCACCAGACAGGTACTTTTTCAGGCACTTCCTGTTATAGTGTGACAACGTTTTGTCCCCATCCAATTGTGTTCCTGGAGTGTCACCCAGACATTCAAGCGGCGGTTCCATCACTCATTGTCTGCAAAGCGAAATGCCATGCAGTCATTGCTGGAGTGCTTGTATGCAGAAGTGGCTACAAAAAGACTGCAGGAGATCATCATCACCGGGCTGCAACTAAAATAGGAAAAAAAAAAAAAGAGAGCGACAGCAAGTATTTTAAATGGCAATATTTATGGCGCGCGGGGCTTTAACAAATGTCACGTTATGTGGTTAGTGTTTACATTAACTTTAAATACAAGAAGTGTGATTGGTCCTGGCTGGTGACACCAGGGAACAAGCTGGGATGACTCAGGCAGGGTGGGGAGACATTTAATTACAGAAGGAGCCCAAGCCTGCAGAATATTTCACCCCGGCTGTGCTGTTCAAAACTAGATTTATACACAATGCAGATGCATCAGCTGGTAAACAAGTTGGCATTATTACCGGCGGCACCGAAGGGATTGTGTTTTAGTCTGCAATGAGCCATTTGTGTGTGTGGGGGGGGGGGGGGTCATCGGAGGACTGCTAAGGAGGTGAAATGTGGGACAGAGGATGATCACATTACTGATTGATCTCGGACATGTCCTATACTGATTGGCAAAGACCATAAGGGTCAGTGGCGGCACGTCCATTAGGGGCGCACAGGCGTCACCCTGCCCCCATCCATGCATCCAGCCCCTGATCTACATACAGGGCACCGGGTGCATGGATTACAAATGGGGGGGGGTTAAACACATGGTTACAGCCTGAGGCTCTAATAGGCTGCGCTCCAATGCCACCCAGTTGTGTGTCATTAACGAATGAATATTCACTATTTCCACGCTAAATCTCCTCCCCGCCAATCAAGAAGCGGGTCGTGAGACCCGTTCCCTGATTGGCCAAAAAATCAAGCGATCCTACTGGATGCCTAGCGACGAGGAGAGAGCAGATGAAGAGAACACCGGAGCCGCAGCCTGACACCAGCCACATAGATGAGGTCCACCGTCCGCCATGCTAAAGGACACCTGGAGCCGCAGGAGGAGAGAGGAGGGGAGAGGAGGGGACATCCGGAGCCGCAGGAGGAGAGAGGAGGGGATATCCGGAGCCGCAGGCGGAGAGAGGAGGGGATATCCGGAGCCGCAGGAGGAGAGAGGAGGGGACATCCGGAGCCGCAGGCGGAGAGAGGAGGGGACATCCGGAGCCGCAGGAGGAGAGAGGAGGGGACATCCGGAGCCGCAGGAGGAGAGAGGAGAGGACACTGGACCTGGGGGGGGAGGGGGGGGGGGGCGTCAGCAC
>BLSH010159879.1:214144-225316 GCA_018402905.1 Glandirana rugosa
ATCAGGTTATACATAAGAAGATGTATAAAAACCATTTTTTTAGCGTTACCCGCATATAACCAACGCGTTTTCAATAGTGCAGATTTATTTTACAGGGATTTAGATAGGGTGTAAAACATGAAAAAAAAAAAACAAAAATGACCATTACCCCCACTAGACGCTAAAAATCGCCCTAACGCCGTCTGTTTAGACTGGGGTTTATTGTGAAAAACCCCTGGTAATAATGTAACTAGTCACGATATTTTTACGTCACTAATTACATATTTACTGTGACCGTCCCTTCCCCAATTGTGATCCCCCGTTAGTTCCCCAACTGACACAAGGCCCCCACCCGACCGTCCCTATAATATCTCTAACACACTCTAGTGACCTTTGTCGTCTAGAGTCTACAGGGGACAGTCTTGCCCCTAGGTGGAACAAATGTCCGTGATCATGGTATAAAGAGAGACAGAATGGGGATATGCCTGTAAACAAGGTGGATCCCCGTTCTGACAGGGGACATCTGAGATCTGCTGTTTCCAGTGATCTCACACAATCTCTATAATATCCCTGCCAGCCCACCCCCGGAACACAGTCAACCCCTTGATTGCCCCCTAGTGTTAACCCCTTCCCTGCCAGTGTCATTTATACATTAATCACTGCATTTTTATAGCACTGATCAATGTAATAATGGTCCCCAAAAAGTGTTATTTGGGGTCAGATTTGTCTGCCGCAATCCCGCTAAAAATCGCAGATCACCCCCATTACCAGTAAAAACAAAAAAAAAAAAGTACAAAATGTGGGATAGATTTAGGGACATTTTATTTAGACGTGATAACTTTTGCGCAACCAATATACGCCCATTGCGATTTTTTTACCAAAAATATGTAGAAGAATACATATTGGACTAAACTGATGAAGAAATGTGTTTATATATTGTTTTGGATAAGTAATCTAACAAAGTAAAAAATGTTTTTTTTTCTTCAAAATTCTCGCACTTTGTTTATAGCACAAAATAAAAACCGCAGAGGTGATCAAATACCACCAAAAGAAACTGCTTGGTTACAGCGTTGCACGAATGCGCAATTGTCAGTTAAAGCAACGCAGTGCCATATCGGAAAAAATAGCCTGGTCATTAAGCGAGTAAATCCTTCTGGGGCTGAAGTGGTTAAAGCTCACTTAGACACCACCCACACAAACACCCTCTGCCACCTGTCTAGCCATCTGTATCCAATAAGAATCTATAAGAGGTTGTCCTTCCCAATCACCAGGAAGTATATTCTTGTCCATCTTCAGGGAGCCATGCTATAGTCTCCACCAGGGCCACCATTAGTCCATGAATCACTGTTTTTGACCCGGGTCATCTTTCAGTAACAGCTGGCCTTTGAGGTTTGCAGTCATGGTAATCAGGCACTTTAACCTTCATTAAACCAGGTAGTTTGAAGCAAAGCTCTCCTATACCATACTTCAGTGCCAGGAGGTATGCTTGAGTTTTCTTCTAGATGAAGGTTCTCAGGTGTATTCTTCAATTACATAAACCTGTTGGGTAAACCTGCTGTCAGGGCCACCTCTACCAATAGGTGGAGTAGGCGGCCACCTAGGGCTCACTGCCACTCAAGGCGCCAAGCGCCTGTCCATGTACTACCACAGCCTGTCCATGTACCTGCAGGACCACGGCTGGCATAAGGAAGCGACCCGGTGCCGCCATTATTTGTCTTTAGACCAGGTCCAGAGGCACAAGTGCAGGCCTGTGGACCACGGCTAAAGAAATAGGTAGAGAGGTGCTGCAAAAATCTCCACCTCCATCATATACATGGACAGACCAAAGGGGGTGGAGTCAGGGGCCGAGCCAAATTGCCAGCAAAATGAGGCTTCGCCTAGGGTGTCAAAAATCCTTGCACCAGCCCTGCCTGCTGTACTGGCATCCTAGGTAACTTCCAACAGTATCCAGGCTAGATGTAACCAGATTTCAATTCAGAAACCTTTTACATTAGAAACAAAACATGTTGCCTTCCAACACCTCCCAGCCTGACTCTGGCTTGCTGTTTTTTATTTATTGGATGTCTGGTCAGCCATGCACAGAATGGAACCATGTTTGTGAGTGGTAAGGATGAGGGGGGGTTGGAGACATGACTGCAGCACTGGGGTCTGAGATCTGCAGTTCTTGCATCCAGGGAGGTCAGGAAATACAGAAAAAAAAAATTGCAATAAGCATTTATTGATTGGTTTGCGCAAAAAAGTTATTGCATCTACAGAATATGGGATAGATTTAGGGACTCTATTGTTATTACTGGTAATTGCAGCGATTTGCGATTTTTAGTGGGACTGCAACATTGCGGCAGACAAATCTGACCCCAAATTACACTTTTTGGGGACCAGTGACATTATCACAATGATCAGTGCTATTAAAATGCAGCGATCAATGTATAAATGACACTGGCAGGGAAGGGGTTAACACTAGGGGGCAATCAAGGGATTAACTGTTCCCTGCGTGTGTTCTAACTGTAGGGGGATGGGCTGCCTGGGACATCAGAGATCCCTGTTCACAATCATAGGGAACAGCAGATCTGAAATCTCGTCAGAACGAGGATCTGCCTGTGTACAGCAATCGCGGGTGGCCATAGAGTCCCCCGAATCTCACATGCACGGACTGATGTACACCTACAGCGATTCACGCAGCCAAGCCACCTTGCCGCAGTATAACGTCAGAGGGTGGTCGGCAAGTGGTTAACCATTTGCCACCCAGGCCAATGCTGATATTTTTTTTTGCTAGAAAATGACTCAGAACCCCCAAACATTTTTTTTAGCAGAGACGCTAGGGAATAAAATGGGGATCGTTGAAACTTTATAGGTCCCACGGTATTTGCACAGCAATTTTTCAAACGCAATATTTTTGGGGAACAAAAAAAAAAAAAAAAAGCCCAATTTGTACAATGTGAAAGATGTTACACCGAGTAAATAGATACCTCACGTCACCCTTTAAAACTGCACATGTACCTAAAAATATCCATAGGCGACGCTTCAAAATTTTTTACAGATTACCTGTTTAGAGCTAGAGGTGGTCTTGGGCTAGAATTATTGCTCTCATTCTAACGATCGCAGCAATACCTCACAAGTGTGGTTTGAATGTAGTTTACATGCAGACGTGACCTACATGTGAGTTAACTTCTCTGTGCAAGCACACTTTATTTTATTTTTTTTATTACTTTATTTTAATTTTTTTTTTTTTTTTTTTACACTCTCCCTTTAAAAACTTTTGATCACTTTTATTCCTATTGCAAGGAATGTAAACCTCACTTGTAATAGGAATAAGACATGGGTCTTCTTTATGGAAGAATGTGGGGGTCTTTAAAGCCCCACATCTATCCAGGCTGGAAAGCCTGAAAGAAAAAAAAAAAACCCAACACGTGATTTTGTGCTTTCCCGCCACCCCTGAAGGGACGTCATAATGTTGCACCCAGGCCTCTGAGAGTCAGACTGCCGGGGACCATCTGAACAACCGCTATGATTATTTTTATGGTGCAGGGAGTCGCCGGCTGAAAGCTGCAGGCATCATTCAGATATCGGCACTGAAAGCCCAGGACATCATGACGTTCTGCGGTATGGAAGTGGTTAAAAGTAATGATTAGCTAAAGTTCATTCTCCTTGCTCTTTGTCCTGGAGCCCAGCCACATACAGAACCAGAAAGGAAGAATTTGCAGTGTTGTGTCACCCCTGCTATATGCGCTGTAATATTCTTTTAGCGTTGTTAAAATTTCTACTTTGCTTAAAGCGGAGTTCCACCCAAAAGTGGAACTTCCGCTTTAAGTCCTCCTCCCCAGCTCCAGATGCTGAAACTGAGCTTTTGGGGAGGAGGGGGGGGTGGGGATACCCTATTTTTAGGGGTACTTGCGCCCAGGTCGCCTTAGGGGATCGGAAGTGGAAGGACTACTTCCCCCTCCCTCCCGAAGTCTTCTGGGACACAGGACAGGTCCCAGAAGACTTCGGGACCAATCACAAAGCGCAGCGCCGCTCGCGCATGCGCAGTGTGCGCCCGGCCGTGAAGCCGCGGCCGGGTGCCCACAGTAGCAATGCCGGCGCCGCTGAGGGGAGGGCGAGAGGAGCGAGGCTCCGTGCGGCTCCATCGCTGGACCGGGAGACAGGTAAGTGTCGGTTTATTAAAAGTCAGCAGCTACACTTTTTGTAGCTGCTGACTTAATAAACCTAAGGAAAGGGTGGAACTCCGCTTTAAACAAGCAAGGATCTCATTTATTTAAGCAGTGTGTTTATTTTCTAGCTAGCATTGTTGTACCATCACAATTAACTTTATCAGAGCTTTGATAGATTAGCTAACTATAACAAGATAAGTTATAAATAAGGGAAATCCAAAAACCACCTCAGATTTCAGGAGGAAAGATAGATGTTGGACATCCTACAGCCAGTAAATTAGGCAGACTAACAGACTTGCTGCGGATTCTATTGCACATTGAGAAGCTCAGTGTGCAGTGAAATCAGTAAGCCATTTCAGTTCAGGAGAGGAGCCGGTACAGCTGTGCAAGACTGGAGGTCAGATTTAAATCCCTTACCTTCCCTATAGTGAGGGTGAGCTGGGACTGTTTATCCTTTCCCTGAATCTTCAGGCAGATCTTTTCCTCTGTGTGCTCAGCATCATCTCCCTGTCCCCCAGAACTGGAGAGGACCATGCAGTCTACAGAGACAAGAGATTAGGCCAAATGATTATACAGCATCTACTCATGGCAAGTCCAGTTGAATGCACCCCCGATTTTATAAAAAGAAAATTTAAAAAGACACCATTACGTCATGCACAGTCTCCCCATTTTCTCATCTCACCAATGATGTCAGCCACAGTCAGATTTAGGGACTTTGCGGTCTCCTTTGTGTTCAGCTCCTCGTCTCCCCGCAGCAGCATTATCTGTGAAGGGTTTGCAGCGATCTGTGAGGCCACCAGTTCCACTAGCCTCTGCAATGGGTCTGTCTGAAAGACAAGAAAAACAAAAAAAACACCTCAACCAACATAATCTAAACCAGCCCTCAATTTTCACTCGCCTACTCGCATTTTGCGAGTGAAAAAATATTTTTTTTAAAACTTACCGTAAAATCCTTCTCTGAGTTCACTGACAGAAGCAGCCCTTCATTGACAAGTAGGGTTATATGCACATCCTACCAGGAGTTGACTAGGCAAATAGAAAGAAAGCTGGCCCCTCCCAGGGGGTCGTCCTTTCTCTCCCATACAACCCCCCCTGCTCTGCTTAGGTTCACTGACAGAGGCAGCCCTTCATTGACAAGTGGGGATGTCCCAAAGCTGTGTCAGTAAAGAGGGGTGGGTAAACGACAACTGTACCCAACAGAATCCTCTCAGGAGGCGCCAGTCGCGCCTACACTGCCGCCTGTAAGACTTTACAGCCAAAAGCAGCATCCACAGATGCTGAAATATCAACTTTGTAAAACTTAGTAAACGTGTGCACCGAGGCCCAAGTGGCCGCCTTGTACACCTGTGACACAGACGCCTGATGTCTGAAAGCCCAGGAAGTGCCAACTGCCCTGGTGGAATGAGCCATGACTGGAAAAGGGGTACCTTGCCCCGAACAGTATATGCATGGGTCACGGTCTGTCTGATCCAACGGGAAACAGTAGCTGACGAGGCCGCCAATCTTTTGCGCGGACCATCAGTCAGCACAAAACGCATCAGACTTCCGAAAGGAACCTGTAGCCGCCAAATACACCCGCAAAGCCCTCACGACATCCAATGAATGTAACTCAAATTCCTTAGGAATGCGAACATAATGAAGGAAGTACAAGATCCTCATTAATGTGAAAAGAGACCACCTTCGGTAGAAACAAAGGAGAAGGGCGCAAAACCGCCTTGTCCTTGTGAAGGACTAGGTAAGGAGACTTGCAGGACAAGGCTGCCAACTCAGACACCCGCCTAGTGGATGTAATGGCCACCAAAAAAGCCACTTTCTGCGACAGCAATTGTAAGGGGATATCCCTCATCTTCCCATATGGCGGTTTCTGCAGCACAGAAAGCACCAAATTCAAATCCCACGGTACCATAGGCGACCGTACCTGAGGAGCCACATGGCGCACAACCTGTACAAATGTACGAATCAACGAATGACGCCAAAGGCCGCTGAAAGAATCGCCAGAGCCAAAATCTGACCCTTGAGTACTCAATGCCAATTTTTTATCCAGGCCCTGCTGCAAAAAAGCCAGGACCCTGGACACAACGCAAGAGCGAGGGTTCCAACCCCCGCCTCACACCAGGCAATATAGGCCTTCCACGTGCGATGATAAATCTTGCACAAAGTAAACGTGAGCGCTTTGAGCATGGTAGGGATCACGGAGTCAGCGACACCCCTATCCGTCAATACCTGGGACTCAATAGCCAAGCCGTGAAAGCCAGCGAGGGTAAAGCAAGATGCAAGATGGGCCCCTGAGACAACAAATCTACGCGCAGCGGAAGGCGCCAGGGAACATCTGCCACCATTCGCACCACGTCAGTGTACCAAGGACGCCGAGGCCAAACCGGAGCCACCAGGATTGTAGGAACCCCCTCCGCTTCCACCTTGCGCAGTAGTCGTGGTAGAAGCTTGATGGGAGGAAACGCGTACAGGAGCCGAAACAGACTCCAAGGCGCTACCAGTGCGTCTGTGGCAGCCGTCAGCGGGTCTCTCGTCCTGCACACAAAAGTTTTCACCTTGGGATTGAACCGAGACACCATGAGGTCCACATCTGGTGTGCCCCACTTGTGGCAAATCTGGCGGAACACTTCTGGATGTAGGGACCATTCCCCCTGATCCAGAGTCTGGTAGCTGAGAAAGTCCGCCTGCCAATTCTCTACACCCGGAGTGTAAATGGCAGAGATCGCCGGCACGTGAAGTTCTGCCCATTGCAGAATGAGAGCCGCTTCCGCAGTCGCTGCCGAGCTCCTCGTTCCGCCCTGATAGTTCACATACGCCACAGCCGTGGTGTTGTCCGACTGAACCCGAACCGGGAGACCGCGCAACCTTACCGTCCAGTGGGAGAGGCAGAGCCTGATCGCCTTCAGCTCCAGCACATTGATCGGAAGGCGAGATTCCTGCGCCAACCAACGGCCCTGAACAGACAGCTGCCCCAGGACCCCCCCCCAGCCCGATAGTCACGACGGATGCCAGCCTATCGACCAATTCAGGGGAAGAAATTACCCCCAACGTCAGAGCTGGGGCCCGAAACCACCAGGTCAACGACGCTCTGGTCTGAGAATCCAATCTGATCAGCTGGTCCAGGGACAGTGGAGACTTGCCCCATCGTGACAGGATCGGTCGCTGAAGGAGTTGAGTGTGACTCTGGGCGTAAGGTACCGCCTCGAAGGCTGAAACCATAAGCCCCAACACCCGCATACAAAACCGTAAGGAGGACCACCGGCACGACAGCAGGGTTCGCACCACTGCTTGCAGTGTCAGTAATTTGGCCAGAGATAACACCTTCACCTGCTCTGTGTCCAGAATCAGACCCAGGTATTCCAGGCGACAGCGACACTGTCCTGCAGATTGATCAACCAGCCGAAGTCCTTCAATGAGGCCATGGTGATAGCCACGTTCTCCTCCAGAGCCGAAGAAGACTCCGCTCTCAGTAGTAGATTGTCGAGATATGCTACCACCGCAATGCCTCTCTGCCTCAGCAGCGCCAGCACCAGGGCTACCAGCTTGGTTAACGCCAGAGGAGCCGAGGCCAGACCGAAGGGAAGTGCCACGAATTGGTAACGAAGATCTCCCACCGCAAAGCGCAGAAACCGCTGGTGCCGGGGACAGATGGGGACATGTAGATACGCGTCCCTGATATCCAGGGATGCCATGAAGTCCCCTTGATGCAGGGCGGCCACGACCAAACGGACAGATTACATCCTGAATTTTCGCGCTTTCACAAAGTGGTTTAGCACCTTTAGGTCCAGAACTGGCCTGACCCCCCCTTTGAGGACCACAAATAGGTTTGAGTAGAACCCCATGAAATCTTTCCACCTGAGGTACTGGCACGATCACCCCCTGGTCAGAGAGTGCCTGAACAGCCTTTAGGAGGGCCTCCCGACGCCCCTGAGGGAGTCTCAAGTTCGATGGGAAGAACCTGTCTGGGGGTAGAGTGCTGAACTCTATCCTGTGCCCGGAGGACACCACTTCCTGCACCCACCGGTCAGAAATGCAGGTAGTCCACCTGTCTGCGAACCCAAGACGGCCCCCCACGCAAAATTCGGGTGGGGACAACCCATCATGCAGAGGAGGACCTCTGTCTTTCCATTCTTGCGTTGCCAGGGTCGTTTACTGGCCCCTGCGGCAGGCTTGCCGGGCCTCGACCCTTTGCCCATTGCGCCAGGGGCACGAAAAAAAAAAATCTTCTGACCCGAAGCAGGACCCTGCTTGCAGCAGAACTCCCGCCGCCTGGGCTCCGGGAGAAAAGTACTCTTCCCTCCAGTGAAATCCTTGATGATTTCATCCAACTGAGCTCCAAAGAGTCGACCACCCTGAATGGGAAGATGATACGCAAGACCCTTAGACGCGTGGTCACCTGACCACGAATGTAACCAGAATACCCGTCTGATAATGACTGAAAAAAAAAAAAAAAAAAAAAAACCACACATTTTTGACATGGGAAGCAGGTCCAGAGCTGCGTCACAGGTACCGCAGACCCTGAAACAAGTGGTCTGCTCTCTGCGACGCTTCAAGCATCCTCCCACAGTCCAAATCATTCTGCAGCTCCATCGTACACTCAGACAGATTGCGCCGCCATGGCAGACGCCAGGGCCGGTCTCATAGCTGACCCTGCCAACAGGAAGAGTGCTTTTGACACCGCCTCCGCCCGCCTATCGGCTGGGTCCTTAAACGAGGGGTACCCCTCCAAAGGAATGGTCGTTACCTTGTTCAGGCGAGCCACCGGAGGGTCCACTGCGGGGGGATGCCCACTTCTTCACAAAACTATCCTCAAAAGGATAGCGTATAGTGAAGCGTTTAGGTAGGGCGAAGGAATTCTGCGGACGCTGCCATTCTTGATAGACCAGGTGGTCAAAAAATTGATCATAAGGATGAGCCTTAGGGGACCTGGGCGGCCTAGCATACCCGCAAATGTATGCAAACTCCTGCGACTCCCCTGCCTGGTCGCCGCAAAGACACACGGATATCAGTAATCAGTGCGGCCACCAGTGCCTTTTCACGCCCAACCGAGGCCCCCTGGTCTTCACCGTCCGAGGGATCTAGCTCGCCCTCTGAGAGTTCCATGGGGGTCCCCATGACCCCCGAAGCCACTTCCGGTTCAGATTCTTCCCCTGAGGAAAGAGGGGGAGGTGGACACTTTTTAGGGGCCCCCCAGAGCCCTGCTCAGCCCCACACGGGGGGAGAAACTCCCCAAAAACTGCTCAGCTGGTCCAGGGACACCAGGGTCCCCAGCGCAGGTTGCGCTGCCGCTGGCTCCTCCTCAGAAGGACCCGCAGGGCCATCCGCCATAGTACCACTGGAACTGACAGGCAAATAAAAAATAAATGCCTTGAGACCCCCACAATGCAGCCCCACCGCCACCCCACAGATCACCATGGAGACCCCAGGAGGACTGCATCCACTGCTACCAGCACCCCAGGGAGAGCCCAGCTATACTTGCTGTTTTGTGCCTCCCAAGCGCTGCGTCCCAGTAGGAGTGCTTAAGGACCGCCAGTCAAGAAGCCTGTGTCGCCTGTAGTTATCCACGCTGTCCCAAGTGAAAGAGTAAGCAAAATGGCAGCAGCACGTTTTTTTTGCTCTCCAGGGACATCCAATATGGCCGCCAGAACGTTCACTGGAGGCCAAAGCCTGTAATACAGGCCGCGACTACGGCAAAATGGCCGCCGCTCAGCACTAGAGGGAAAACCTCAGCAAAATGTCCGCGGCTACGGCAAAATGGCAGTGGATCGCCACATGGCGGTGCGGACACGCGGGGAGGGGGTGAGGACACCCGGGGGGGGGGGGGTGGGGGAAGAACGACACTAGCCCAGCGAACACCCTCCACCGGCCTGCCAAATCGCCCAACCCCTCCCCCCCCTCACTCACCAGTTCAAAGGGTGTAGCCACCCGGTTGCAGACCTTCCTCCCACACCGGAGAGGGATGCTGCAGGCCGTAGGCCCCTGGACCGGAACTAGGTCCAGTCACAAGTGGGGGTCAGGCACTGACCACCCGCACGGAACGGGCCCCATGCGGCGAGCCCTGCCAAGGCTAGGGCTAGCTCGCATCGGTCGGCCGCGCTGCGGAAAGTGCAGGATTCTAGCTATCATCTATGCCCCAGCCAGCTTCTTGATAGCAGCCTTCATCAGATCGCTTGAAAAAAAATAAAAAAGCGGTAGCAAAAAAGATGAACCGCAGGTCCCATAAGGGAGCCAGGTCTAACTCCTTGCACTAGGCATAATAAAACTGATATGCTAAGCAGAGCAGGGGGGTTATATGGGAGAGAGGACGGCCCCCTGGGAGGGGCCAGCTTGCTTTCTTTCCATTTGCCTATTCAACTCCTGGTAGGATGTGCATGTAACCCCACTTGTCAATGAAGGGCTGCATCTGTCAGTGAACGTAAGCAAAAAGGTGGGCTGGCAAGCTGGTCTTCCTCCCATTTAACTCAGCAGCAGGCGAGGTTGAATGGGAGCTGTTCTCCTTGCCAGGGGAAGAAAGGGGAGAAAGGCGAGCCAGCCGGCAGATCAGACCAGGGATTATGCGCTGTAAGCTTTCATTTGAATTCTCGCAGTGTTCCCAGAGCTCACAGGTCTTACAGCGGGCAATGCCCGCTCTGTCTGAGGATACCGCCGGCTCACTCTTCCTCTGCTCGCCTCAGGTGAGGCTGCATTCATGGGCACAGGTCAGGCTGCACTGAAAGTTGTTAATATTTAGTTCTGTAACTGAGAATTTAATGAGGGCTTTTTAGGGGTGGGATTGGGGTTGGGGCTACTGGTGGCAAGTAACCCTTAAGGCCTGGCTAGTAGCTCAGGACTTGAAATTTTGGGCCCTGATCTAAACAAATCCAATCTAATCAAAGTAATAGAATCTAAACTAATCTAATAGAATATAATCTAATAGAATATAAATATCTAATAGAATATAATCTAAATCAGCACTCAAATTTTTCACTCGCATATTCTCATTTTGAGAGTGGAAAATGAGGGCTGGCGAGGAGAGATGCCGGGGGGGATAAATAGGAGCCGTTATCCTGTC
>BLSH010159879.1:225326-240970 GCA_018402905.1 Glandirana rugosa
CCAGCCGGCAGATCAGACCAGGGATTATGCGCTGTAAGCTTTCATTTGAATTCTCGCAGTGTTCCCAGAGCTCACAGGTCTTACAGCGGGCAATGCCCGCTCTGTCTGAGGATACCGCCGGCTCACTCTTCCTCTGCTCGCCTCAGGTGAGGCTGCATTCATGGGCACAGGTCAGGCTGCACTGAAAGTTGTTAATATTTAGTTCTGTAACTGAGAATTTAATGAGGGCTTTTTAGGGGTGGGATTGGGGTTGGGGCTACTGGTGGCAAGTAACCCTTAAGGCCTGGCTAGTAGCTCAGGACTTGAAATTTTGGGCCCTGATCTAAACAAATCCAATCTAATCAAAGTAATAGAATCTAAACTAATCTAATAGAATATAATCTAATAGAATATAAATATCTAATAGAATATAATCTAAATCAGCACTCAAATTTTTCACTCGCATATTCTCATTTTGAGAGTGGAAAATGAGGGCTGGCGAGGAGAGATGCCGGGGGGGGGGGGGCATAAATAGGAGCCGTTATCCTGTCCCAGGGGAAAGGAGAGGGCGGCCGAGATCATAATAATATGTTAATAGCGCCATTGGAGAGGATTCCCAGCTTTAACACAGAGCAGGGATTGCCCGATGTAACACTTTACTTTGAATGTGACTGGGAGCGGATAGCATTCTAGAGTCCCGCCTCCTGACGGCACGCCTGTGACAGACAGAACACGCCCTGGTATTGGACTGGCATTCTGTCTGTCACAGGCGAGCCATCAAGAGGCCGGACTCTGTATGTGACCGGGTCAAAGCGGATACAATTCTAAAGTAGAAAAGTCTGGGTAGGATGACTCACCCGTAGAGGAGTCATGTAGAGGACTGGTATAAAATCAGTCATAACAGTGATGTGTGGGTCAACATACCAGAAGAAAAATGGCACAAGGATAGGGCAGTAGCCCAACAGATGGTATAAAGTGACCCTAGACAGTATACTACAAAAATGAGAATTTATTGGACATACTATTTAAACAGCAAGAGACATACAGTGTCAATTGACCACCATGCACCACATAATGTTATACATTTAAAAATTGCTGCACATATACAGAGCCCCAAGTAGCTAATAACTCATAAGAGTGGATGATTGGATCTACTGATCACCGTGTGTGACTGAGCAAGAGCTCATGAATCATGACAGCCTGTGTGAGGGATAAGTATTGAAAGCAACACACTGACCGTGAATCATCCACTTGTAAGAATTTCAAAGGGAAGGAGGATAAGCATATGCATAAAAAAACTAGTATGCAGGAACAAGTCTCTTAAATGCATTTATCTAAGAATGGAAGCGGATAAATTGTATTCAAAATAGTCTTGGTACAACTCGATCTATGCAGATTCTTACATGTACCAGCATAGGGAAAATGTTTGTAGTATACCAACTAGGGTCACGTTTATACCATCTGTTGGGCCATTGCCCTATCCTTGTGACAAGTCTAAAGTAAATTACAGCGGGCAATCCCCGCTCTGTGTAAAGCTGGGAATCCTCTCCTTCAAATGGCGCTATTCACCTATGATCTCGGCCGCCCTCTCTTCCTCCTGGTGAGGCTGCAATGGTAGACACTGGTGAGGCTGCATTGGATGGGCACTGATCAAGCCGCAATGATGGGCACAGGTGAGACTGCATTGATGCACAGGTGAGGCTGCACTGATAAAGTTGTTAATATTTGTGTAACTTTATTCTGCATAAAACAGTTAAGTGTGTAATTTCATGAGAATTTATAAGGGCGTGTGTGGGGCAACTGGTGGCAAGTAACCCTTAAGGCCTGGCTAGTAGGTCAAGACTTGAAATTTTGAGCATTGATCTAAACTAATCGAATCTAATAGAAAATACAATATAATCTAAACTAATCAAATCTAAAATATATATTGATCCAATCACTTCCTGTATTACTGGGTATAAAAAGGAAACGTGGAGTCTCTCTCATCACAAGCTGCACAGAGAATAAAATGTGTTGAAGGGGGTTTTTCAGTCACATTGAAGCACCATAGTATTGTGTTCCCCCGGCTCAAATTTTGTACCCTTGCCCCAGTCTATGGCAAAATAGACCTTTATTTCAGTAATGCATAGTGTGCTATATAGAGTGTAAGCTCTTCTAGCACAGAAATGATCTGAATGGTTGAACGCTCTTATGTTACAGCAGGTTGGTGTATATAAATCTACTGAATGCAGGGGTTGAGCATTTGGAAGCAACATAAAAGTCACTACCTCCAGTATGTCCTATAACAAAATGAGAAGGATCAGTAAGAACAGTCAGCTTACCACGCGGATGTTTATGCGAAAGATCTCTCCTCTTCGACGCACTTTTATTGTCATCTCCGGCACAGTGCTCATTCCCACCATGATCACATCATTGTCCTCGGAAATGTAGCTGCGCTTTGGGGAGAGGACGGTGCCCAGATCCTGCAGGCAGGCTTCCATCTTCCTGACCCCACAGAAGAACAACATTAGCAAAGTACAGAATGAAATCAGACAGAGCAAGTGTTTAAGGGACAGGTTTACCTTAATGTAAACCAACACTAAGCCAATCCCCCCCAAATAATCTGTACCCTTAGCTGTTCGTTCACCTATGTCACAGTGGTGGGCCTGAAGAGGTGGTAAACTCCTGAACAGGGGTAAGTAGGCATCTAGGAAGGCCAGCAGTACTTTGCATCCAGGCCAGGATGATAATGTATTCCCAGGGGCAGGTCAACAGCCTGGGCCCAAAGGAAGTGAATTAAAGGGTTGCTAAACCTCTAAATGTAGTGTTATATTTGGAGTTTTGCCTCCAGTTTTTGGCATCAGACCATTGATTTTTTTCCCCCTTTTAAATACAAGCATGCAACACTTCCATTTCCTCATTGCGGTTCTCTCCATTGAGATTCTAGTATAGCCAACAAAATGCTCGCTTTCGAGCAGCACTAAAGACAGGACGTGATGCTTGTGCTCTGCAAGATTCTTTTCTTCCAGACCAACAACTCTTTGCATCGCTATTGGAAGGCTCGTCATATGCACTGGTGCATTTTTACACACATCGCAGGCCGAAGGTAATTTATTAATTTATCCACAAAAGCAGAAAATAATTTGACAGGCTATTAGCAGTGGGGCTGGATGGTACTCCTACATCTCCCCTGTCCCAGTCTCCCATTTCTAACTCTCCCCTGTCCTCCGGTGTCCCCCATTCTCAGTCTCCCCTGCACTCTCCTCCCCCCCCCCCTTTTCAGGCTCCCCTTGTCCAGCACATTCATTACCATCTTTTACACCATGTACAGTGTGCCTCAGTAACAGCACAGTACAGCTCTCCTGCCCCTCTTGGGGGTGCTTAAATGCTTTGTTTGCGGCTTTGCTGGGACTTGTTCTGAATACTGCTACCAGCTGCTGTGTTAACAAAAGCAAACCTAGACCAGCAGTGCAGCGAATCTAAGGCAAGTCTGAGTGAGCTGCGAGCCTGATGTGGCCCATGGGCCAGACTGGAGACCACTACACTAGTGTATGTTCCCCCTCCAATCTCCTCCCTCTCACATTTGCAAAGGTTCTGCTGTGTAAGTACACACGGAATCATGGACCATGTAGTCCATGAGGGACGCTTGACCGTGAAGTTTATGCGCAAACTCACGCGAAGCTGTGGAACAGAGTTTGGACCCCATGTAAAGGCTGCACTCAAAAGCCAATCAAAAGTATGATTTCCTATCTACTTAATTGCTCTGCCATTTTTTTTACAAAGCCCTTTAGTGACACTTTAAAATGTCAATGGCCATCAACCAATCTGGAAGAGGAGCAATATCTAGAAGTGCAGAATTTTGCAGGTGATGTGTGTAATTTCTGAGCAGTTCTGGCCTCTTCATCTCCCCCTGCTGCTCATTAATTTCCTATTAAAACGATGCGTAAAAGGGGCAGGGTAGACAACGGGCACAAGGCTCTTCTCATAACCCTTAAATGCTGCCCAATTCAGTCACCCTTAGGCTAAAGAACCCAACGAAGCTCCTACCTTATTTTACGGTTGAGGCCACGTTGCCTTTTTTTCCTTCTGGTTACTGGGGTGTTCGGAGATGGAGGCGGTGAGGGAGACGAGTTACGTATACTGTTGGATGTACAAAACAGTCAGGTTAGAATATTGAAACAGTTTCCAACTACAAAAAAAATGAGGTAGTGGGGCACAAAATGAAAATTCCAGTGGCAAAACTGAGTTTTTTTTTTTTTTTTTTTTAAATTCATGTGGCTGGCATTCTTGCATTGCAGGCAAAGGGGTGTGATTTTTGCTTTGCGGTCAATGGGACGCAGAATACCAGACACTTTATCGGCAAGACGACAACCGCCAGACGGATGGAAAACAGGGTCACCGCTGACATCCATAGGAGGCGAATGGAGCATCTGATCAGGTCCGCCTGAAAAACTAACAGGTGAACCTGATTGGACAGCCCGTGTGAAAGGGGCCTAACTGAACAAGTTGAGGTTAGAAGCCGATTGGCTACCATGCACAGCTGCACCAGATTTTGCACTCAAGTTTTAGTAAATTAACCTTCATGTCTCTGCATTAAAGTTTATACCTGCCTGTCCACCCTGTACACTGAGCCGCTGTACAATTCCAGCACTACTGAGATGAATAAACTCCAGTGCATACAGGAAAACAGAGATATGGTTAAACACATACCTCGGCACCCTTTAGATGTGCATATTCCAAGACAGTTGCTGGCTGGTGTAAACTGTAGCTATACAGCCTGGCCATCAGTTGCTTGGTTACTCAGACCTGTCTCTGAAACAGCAATCAAGTAACTTATCAGCACAGCTAAAGTCTGCAACATCCAGTAGCCAGCAGAAGAACATGCCCATCTAAAGGGATGCTGGGGATGTGTTCTGTCACTCAGGTTCACCACTCTTCATTGCTTACACTCTGCTCCAAGTGCATCTGAATTCATGACTACAAAGATATTGAGCAGATAATGAATTGCAGACACAAGGAAATGAATGCAAATGGGGTTCTCTGGGAGGATTTTACGGTGCTTATTGGAAGTAAACGTACAAGAAATGTTAAAGAAATAGGATGAAACAATTGAGAAGCATATGTAGTTTTGTTTCTTGGCTTTTAAGGGATAAGCTCACCTTTGGCAACAGGTTACATGCTCCACCCATTTTCAGGGTGGAACATTTGATATTCTCACTCCTGCAGCCGCTTCGATTCTCCGCTCTGACAGCAGGCCAGAGGCTTTTACCATTTAAAAATGAACTATAAGTATGTGAATGAACTACAAGTACCGACACAACCTTTGTGGCTGTCAGCTTGTAGTTCTCAATGAACTACCAGGGCACCGTTGAGCTCTCTAGGTAGTTCATAGTTTCTTCCTATTGGTGTGAAACTGCCTATCTGTATGAGGTACAAGCAGACCGCTTATGCTGACAGTCCTGCATTGCACTCAGCACCCTACCTTAGTACTTCTGTTAAGAGCCCTCAGTCCTGAAATAAGCAGGGGAGTCAGTCTGGAGTAGTGGGTGTCCTTAAGTGGACTGTGCTTGCATGCAGACCACCCTAGGTGAATGCCTATATGTGATGTTGAATCTCCACTGTACTAAAATCCAATGACTAAAAAGGGACGGGCCAGGGAAGGTCAAGGGGGGGGTTAAGGAGCTAGATAATGCTAAACATCCTCCAGGCAGCGACTGATGTGGCCTCTGACTTGCTGCAGCTTCTAATGCACAATGTGAGAAGCTTGCAGTGTGCAGTGAAATCAGAGTAATGCCTCGTACACACGGGACGACGATCGCATTCAACAGGTCGTACTCACGACCGTTGTATGCGATATCGATCACTCGCATGCGCGATTTGAACAGTCGAACATACGACGGTCGTGCAAGGGAGTTGTATGAGCAAACTAGGAAACTTGGTCGTACCAACAAGCTCTCATACGACCGTTGTATCGTGTGTACAGAGCAATTGGTACAACAAGTTGTATTGTGCAAAACACGAATGCTCCGAAGTCAGGAACGGCTGGATGCTAATTACATGCACCTGAACGTTCTTTCCCCGGACGTACGATTGTGTCAGTATGCTGCATACAACAGCCAACATACGATTCAACACGGTCGTACGTGCGATCGTCGTCCCGCGTACGAGGCTTGTGCCATTTTAGACGAGGAGAGGAAACTGTGCAAGAGTAAAGGGAAGGCTGGTGGTCAGATTTAGGGTCAGTTCACACCACATGCAGTCTGGCGCATTATTTTTTCTGCATCAGAAACACATAAGAAAGTGGGATATATGGTTTTCAATGGCATAGTTAACACCAGTGCAGTCAGTTTCAGTGCGTTCCAGAAAAAAAAAAAAAAAAAAAAAAAAAAAACTTAGAACATCCTGCACTTTTTCTGCACTGAACTGTACTGGAACGCAGCAAAATGTACCAAAAACGCACCGGAAAGCATAAAAACGCACTGGAACGTACCAGAAAGCATAAAAAAAATGCACCGTAACTGGAGGGGGGGGGGGTAGCACTGGACTGCATTAAAAACGTGCATGCACCTGGAACACATCCGGACTGCGTTTCTATGGCGTGAACTGGCCTTTACTTTAGAGCAGTGGTTCTCAACCCTGTCCTCAAGTACCCCCAACAGGCCATGTTTTGGGAGTTTCTCTTAGATAAAATAGCTGTCCAAAATACCAAGCCATTGACCGATTTAAAGCACCTGTGCAAGATAAAGGAAAACCTGCAAGCATGGCCTGTTGGGGGTACTTGACAGGGTTGAGAACCACTGCCTTAGAGAAAGAACTGCTCTAGAACACCAAAAAACATGCAGTACCACTTTATAAATGCTGCACCTAGAACACAAAACAAAAAACTAGCACATTGCATAGAAATGTGACAATCAGTAATCACCGTTCTTGTATGACTTCAGGCTGCTGGCCGTCCACATCCTCGGTGTCTAATACTACAGATCGGGACGATGACACCTTCACTGACGGAGGGGATGCAATGGCTTCATTTTTGAGGTCTGCAAATACAAAGAATGAATGGAGCAGAGGGGTCCCTTGGCCTACTCACATCCAGAGCAAGGCTATAGACCCGGCTTTGCTTTTGAGATCGGTACCCTAGACTGCTAGAGCACAGGGGGTGCAAAAGGTATGGGGCTGGTCCAGCTGTGAGGACGAGCAGAGGATTGGACCCAGCCCCACTGGTAGGGATACTTTTATTTGCCCAAGTCCTATTCTGTTGTGACTAACTGTATGGAGTACTGTGATACTTTAAAGGGTAACTCCACTTGTTGGGAGAGAGGAAAAAAAAAAAACTGTTGCGGATCGCTACCCTTTGTTATTCTGAAGAAATCGCTGTTTGTGTGCCACTGTGCTGAGCGAATCTAATGGGAGTGGTTTCATAATCAACTAGCTGCTGCACCTCCAGGGCTCTAATGAGGAAAGCGTCAGGGTCTGCATCCCTTTAGACATGATTTGCTATTGGAAGTCTCACCAAAAATGTAATTTTTGTTGCAGAGGATGCAGGAAATCTGACCTGTATCTTCATGCAGACTTCTGGGAAAATCAGGGGGCCAATCAAGCAAGAAATTAGGTTTCTGTGGGGCGTACTGTACGCCATCTGTGTACAGAACACCTCCAGGTGGCCATATTGCATTTTACAGAAAATTACAGTGGCTGCAGATTGAAAAGGAGAGGTCATTTTTTAACAACTTTCATTTACAACTTGACTTGTGTCACAATTGTATACACTAATTTTTATTTGCCATTTTCCTCCCCACAAAAGTGGAGTTACCCTTTAACTGTCTTTCATATGGTGCATTACATGTTAAGGAGAAAGTCACTTTATGGGAAACATCTACAGCAATGACTAATACTTCAGTTTTTGGCTTCTTATGGTGGTTACTAGGTTGATCACAAGTCCTTTCTGTTCACCTGTCATGTGACATGACGCACCTTCACAACCTTGCTTTTTCTGCAGCTCTTTCTCCATCTCGGCCAGTGTGCCCACATCCGGGAGGAGCTTCAGAGAACTGTTCACCTATAGAGAACAAGGGAATGGGGTGAGATAACACCTTGTATAATCAGAGATAAGAAAAAACCCAATCAATGTCTCAGAAAATAGTGACATCAAACCATCGTACCTTATTGGAGTACACGGTGGACACGATGGGGGCGGTTCCAGGAAGGAGTCGCCGGCGTTTTGGTTTCTGAGGCAACACGACTGCAACATCGCTATCACTGCTGTCTTCATTCTGTCAAACAGGAACAGATATGAACCCAAATACATCAACCCAACAGCTGATTGCCTTCTACACCCCACCATCAACTGCCTTCCGTCACCCAAAGCTGATCTATAACCAACCAAAAGCTGCCTCTACCTCCAAAAGCCCACCACGGTTTTACTGAATAGAACCCATATATAAACAAGCCAATGGCTACTCTACCTCCATACCTTCAACATCCCATTAACTCCCATACACCAACCAAAAGCTGCCTTTATCGCCAATATCCCACCAGGATTGCTCTTCCTCCAACCAAAAGCTGCCTTTATCGCCAATATCCCACCATGATTGCTCTTCCACCAATCAAAAGCGGCCTTTATCTCCGAAATCTCACCACATGTTCTCTTCCACTAACCAAAAGCTGCCTTTACCTCAAATTTCCCACCATTAATTCTCTTCTACTTACCAAACCCATATATACCAAACCAATGGCTGCTCTACCCCCATATGCCACCATTAACGCCTTTCCACTGGCCTGTTAGTAATGACTTGTAAAAAGTATCTACCAGGATAATAGCAATCAGAGTGGCTAACTAGCTGCTGGTTTGCCATTAAAAGCAGTGGGAGGGAACATCCATCCTCAGTTCCACAGCATGCTCAGGCTCTCCCGCCCCACAAGGATCGGCTTTGATCGGTTCTCGGTTATTGTAATCCGGAAGCAATGACCTGACATCACTTCTGGGTTACCCAGATGTCAACTGCTCCTTTTAAAAACTCAAAAAGCATGCAACAGATCTTGGCAAGATCACATGCCTTTAAGGGCAGAGAAGGGATTTGGGGTCTCAAACCCCAGATATCTCCATAGAGAGTACCGGTTACATGCCTGTTGCAGTCACAAGGGATGTGTACATTCCCTCTGACAGCAATAAAACCTATTTAACCACTTCCCGCATGTAGGAGGTCATGAAGTCCTTAGGTTGAAGTGTTGATATCCGGATGATAACTTTCAGCCGGCATTCCCTCTACTGTAAAAACCATCCTAGTGGCCGTTCACCCAATTCCTCTCCAAGCTCCTGTGCGCTCAGGAAGCCGGAGATCCAAACTAGCGGCACCAGATTACCATAGAGCTGGCCATGGACCGGATAGTCCCCAGTCATCCCTATGACCCCGGAGGCTGGAACCACGGTCAGGACCTCACTTCCGGCTCTGTAAGATGTAAACCCTGCCTTTTTTCCCCACTGAAAAACAGATTTTTTTTTTAAACCCATGTATTCCAGGGTAGAGGAGGGATTTGGAGTCTTCTAAACCCCAAATGTCTCCATAAAGAGGACCTGTCATCCCTTATTCCTATTACGAGGGATGTTTACATTTCGTGTTATAGTAATAAAAGCTATATTAAAGGGACATTGTAAATGAACATCAGATCATGGGCAGTAATTCTAGCACCAAACCCCCTGTAAATCTAAACTGGCAACCTATAAAGGCTTATAAAGTGTCGCCTATAGATAGTAAACTTAGTTGCCGTTGCACGGGTGTGTAGTTTTAACATGTGGCATGTTTAGTATCTATTGTGATTTTATATATATTTTTTTGCAATTCAAAAAAGCATTTTTTTTCTAAAAATAATGCATTTGAAAAACCGCTGTGCAAATACTGTGACAGAAAAATTTCAAAACCCAACAATTTATTCTCTAGGGCATCTGATTTAACTAGTTCCAGACCGCCCATATACTACATCAGGGGGCACATCTGCGCGAAACATGCCTGTACGTTGTTCGCGCTTCCTGGTCTGGGGCGCACGCCGCTGGTGACCAGCCCCCACTGTGACTGGACAGCGGGAGGCAATCAGCGGGTCCGGTGGCCTCCTGCGATCGCTTGGGGGAATGACAGAATGGCAGTCTGCCTATGTAAACAAGGCAGACCGTTGTTCTGTCAGACAAGAGAGATCTGTGATTCCTACTAAGGAATCTACCTACTTTCACACTTGTGCACCTTGTCCTGCAACTTGGGACTGCAAAGTCACATGACAAGTCGTACCCCATGATTTCCAATAAGTACTGTTCATATCTGTGTGACTTCAAAGTAGTCCCTGCACTACTTTGTTGCAACTTGAGGTCCATAGATCTGAAGACTACAGGCAAAGCTTTGTTGCATCAAAAACTGCGGTAAAACCGCGCAACTTTCAGGTCGCACAAATGTGAAAGGGGCCCAATCAGGAACACAGATCTGTCCTCATCTAGGGTCAGCATCCCCCCCCCCCCCGCACAGTTAGAAAACACTGCCAGGGAACACACTTAACCCTTCCTGCTAGTGTCATACAGTGACTTTTAGCACTGATCACTGTATTGGTGTCACTGGTCCCCAAAAAGTGTCACTTCATGTCCAATTTATCTGCTGCAATGTCACATTCCCGCCAAAAAAAAAAAAAGTGGATCGCCGCCATTACTAGTAAAAAATTAAAAGAAAAAATAAAAAGTCCCTGAATCTCCCATAGTTTGTAGACACCAAGTTTTGCGCAAACCAATCAATATAGGCTAATTGGGGTTTTTTTTTTTGCCAAAAATGTGTAGAATACATATTTGCCTAAATTGAAGAAATTTGATTTTTTCTTTTTATAATGGGGTGCGTTATAGCAGAAAGAAAAAATATTGTTTTTCTTCAAAATTGTTGGTCTTGGTTTATAGCGCAAATAAAAAAAAAAAAAAAACCAGAGGTGATCAAATACCACCAAAAGAAATCCCTATTTGTTGGAGAAAAAAAAAAGCATCAATTTTATTTGGGTACAACATCGCACGACCGCGCAATTGTCAGTTACAGTAACGCAGTGCCAGGTCGCAAAACATGGCCTGGTCATTAAGGGAGTGAAATTTTTGGGGGAAGACTTTCTAGCAAAAAAAAATAAATAAATACTGGATTGTTACACGTAGAAAAAGTGCAAGAAAAGGCCTGCAATGGAAGTGGATAAAATGTAACAATACTTGGGTAACATTTTTCTAGAGGTGGCACCAACCTCGTGGGCACAAAGTACGACTCCCAGGCAGAACATCAGGCGGTACAACTTATCAGAGGAATGAGAGTCGTGTCTAAATGCTGCTCCATGCTAATGAGGGTGGAGGAGAGGAGATTCTCCCCGCAACAATGTATCCCCCCCCCACCACCACTGTAGGTCAACACTTAGACCCCTTTCACACTGAGGCGTTTTACAGGCGCTATTTAGCTAAAAATAGCGCCTTTAAAGCGCCTCAAAAATCCCTCCCCACCCACCCCAATGTGAAAGCCAGAATGCTTTCACACTGGGGCGGTGCGCTTGCAGGACGTTACAAAAAGTCCTGCAAGCAGCATCTTTGGGGCGGTGCGGTGAGCGGTGATATACCGCCCCTCCACCGCCCCTGCCCATTGAAAACAATGGGCAGCGCTTCCGAAGCGGCTGCACACCGCCTCGGTAGCGCGGTGCTCCGGCACTTTTAACCCCGTTTTAACCCCTTGTGAGGGGTTAAAAGCGCCGCGCACCCGCCTGCATAGCGGCGCCGTAGCGCCGCTATAACAGCAGTAAATCCCCGCTGAAACTAGCGGGGATTTACCGCTAGCGCCCGCCAGCCCCAGTGTGAAAGGGCTCTTACAGAACTGAAAACAATTGTAATTTAATGTTGCACCTTCAACAATGTATATTTCTAAGTGTGCTGTATTTACCGGCACCACCAAGTTATACTGAATAAAATACGCTTGTAAATAAAATAAAAAGTGTGTTCCCTAAATAAGTAACCCTGGCAAATTTTGCCTTAGGCCTCATGCACACGGACGTTTTTTTTGACGCCAGCGTTTTTTTTTGCAGCTCTCCATGTTAGTCAATGGCCCCATAAAATCGCTGAAGTTTTTGAGCTGTAAGCAGAACCCACGGCCAGCGTGTTCTGAGGCTGTAACCTTTTGGCGTTTGATGCCGCAAAACGCTCACCAATGCCGTACCGGCGTTTTTTTTTTACACCGACGTTTTTAGGTTGAAATATAGCAGAGGGATGATTTTTTTTAAAAAAAAACGTCTATTGACGCCGACGCTCACTAACACCAATTTCTTTTTCCTTGACGTCGGGCCCGACGTTTTATTTTTTTAAGAAACGTCCGTGTGTATGAGGCCTTAAAGTTACTTTTATTCAACCAGCAAGTCATTTTTTGACGGGAAATGACATAGAAGTCTCCGAAAAGATAATAAAATGATGTACAAGAGGCATTATTGTGGAAAAAACATTTCTCAGCTTTTATTTACATTTGAGCAAAAAGTGTCCAGTCCAAAATTATTCATACCCTTCACAAACTGTCACATTCTGTGGGAAGATCAAAAGTTCTACCCCATTCCAAATAGTCCAAGCTGTTCTAAAGCATCCCAATTACCCTGATTAGTTGGGAACAGCGGTTTTAATCAACAGGTGTAAGACAGCAGCCCTCTGCAGTTGGTTTGTGGACAGTCATGGTTAAGACAAAGGAGCTCAGCGATTTGTGGACAGTCATGGCTGAGACAAAGGAGCTCAGCGATTTGTGGACAGTCATGGCTGAGACAAAGGAGCTCAGCGATTTGTGGACAGTCATGGATAAGACAAATGAGCTCAGTGATTTGTGGGCAGTCATGGCTGAGACAAAGGAGCTCAGTGATTCGTGGACAGTCATGGATAAGACAAATGAGCTCAGTGATTTGTGGGCAGTCATGGGTGAGACAAAGGAGCTCAGTGATTTGTGGACAGTCATGGCTGAGACAAAGGAGCTTAGTGATTTGTGGACAGTCATGGCTGAGACAAAGGAGCTCAGTGATTTGTGGACAGTCATGGATAAGACAAATGAGCTCAGTGATTTGTGGGCAGTCATGGCTGAGACAAAGGAGCTCAGTGATTTGTGGACAGTCATGGCTGAGACAAAGGAGCTCAGTGATTTGTGGGCAGTCATGGCTGAGACAAAGGAGCTCAGCGATTTGTGGGCAGTCATGGCTGAGACAAAGGAGCTCAGTGATTTGTGGGCAGTCATGGCTGAGACAAAGGAGCTCAGTGATTTGTGGACAGTCATGGCTGAGACAAAGGAGCTCAGGGAGGACCTGCGGGCTGGGCATTGTGGCTGCTCACAAGTCAGGAAAGGGCTACAAGGCCATTTCTAAATGTTTTCAAGTTCCAGAGGCTACAGTGCAAAGTATTATTAAAAAAAACACAAGATGTATTATCTTTTGGGAGACACTTATGTCATTTCCTGTCAAACAATTACTTGCTGGTTGAATAAAAGTAACTTTAAGTCAAAATTTTCCATGGGTATGAATAATTATGGGTAGCACTGTATACACATATATATGGCATACATACAACGCAACCCCCTAAAGAAGCCCCTGATAGCGGAGCACTTGGAGGGAAGGTCTTCATGTCTGAGGACACAGAGCTGGGAAGGATCAGATTTATAGGACACTTCCTGTACTGTGGACAGCCACCTCCCCCTCCCCCATTCAGGTGTCACAGGGACAGGAAGTGAGGAGAATCCCCCATGGGGGGGGGGTCACAGACAGACAAATAGTCCGTGTCATGTGACCTGTACACCCAGCACTCCCAGTCTGTTCACCATACACATGTTGACCACACAGATCATGTCTCCCCACCGCACAGGCTGGGACTTTTAGTGCCACCTCGGAAAGCCTCCTCTACAGCAGCCAGTCTGGTCAGGAGCCCCTGTATGAAGCCGCATGGACCAGGGAGCAGCGAGGACCGCTCTGCCCACACAGCGCCCCATTACTTACATCAACAATCACCACTCTTTCCGCCATCTCCATCCTGGCTTTTATCCTCAACGCCGATTGGCCGAGCCGCCCCGTCACTCGCCGCTCATTGAGCGCTTTCCGAGCAAGGCCCGCCCCCTCCGCAGCGAGGCATGACGGGAGATGTAGTCTGTGCAAAGGAGGCGGGCCCCGGCCAATAATAAGTGACACGTGACTGGTGCAGAGATTACGCAATAGCCGCTCTGCTGGTATTAGAAGCCTGAGCTCAGAGGTGTGAGATGATTGGCTGAGCTCAGGTGTGAGATGATTGGCTGAGCTCCGAGGTGTGAGATGATTGGCTGAGCTCCGAGGCGTGAGATGATTGGCTGAGCTCCGAGGCGTGAGATGTGATTGGCTGAGCTCAGAGGTGTGAGATGTGATTGGCTGAGCTCAGAGGTGTGAGATGTGATTGGCTGAGCTCAGAGGTGTGAGATGTGATTGGCTCGCTGAGCTTCTTGGTTTGACAAGGATTTCCTTTTAAAATGTGGCTGTGAGGTTTCTCCATAGACTGCTGCATGCAGACCGGGAGGGCTGACTTTGCTCGGACTTCACTGGCTGCATGCTGGCTCACAGCTGGAGAAAGCCAGGAATTTAGTATTTTCAGGCCTGGTTTCCATTAAAGCAGTACTCTGGGGGGAAATCTGTGTACTTTTGTATTAGGGCTCTGCCTGCACTGTGTAAAGTAGAACTATAGGAAAAGTTCTCATCTTGGATAAAGGAGGGTTACAACCCCTTCACCCTCTGTGTCCCATTGGGGAGATTTCTCTTCACTTCCTGTCTCATAGCCAAACAGGAAGTGAGAGGAAATCCCTGCAAATTAAGGGAATTCCTTGGGGACCCCCAGCTCACCATATCTAGTGTCCCCATTGGAAGATTTCCCCTCTATTACTTTTCTGGGGAAAATTCAAAATTTGGGATTTTTTTTACTTTCGATGAGAATGGTAAACATGACAAAGAGGGGGAATCTCCCGAATGGGGGTTACAGGCAGCAATAAAAACTGACAGGGGTTCTAATCCCTCTCCACTCTATCTAAAACTAAAAATAAAATTGCCTTTAGTTGCACTTTAAATGCTCATCTAGGGTATCCATAAAAATAAAACAGTTTAGGCCAGATTAGGTAAAACCCCAAAACAGGTTGTGAAAGAAGAGACCCTGGAGAATATAATGGCGGTTCCAATTCTTAAGGTCACACAAATATTAGTTGTAAGTTTATCAAGGGCAATCTTCAGTAAAAAACCCACACTCAAGTTAATTTTAGAGGCACTTAAAACACAGCCCCCTATATTGGAACGTCTGCCTTTACCCGCACATGAACTTTAATGGCATCCCAGTCTTAGTCTATAGGGTTCAATATTGAGTTGGCCCACCCTTTGCAGCTATAACAGCTTCAGCTCTTCTGGGAAGGCTGCCCACAAGGTTTAGGAGTGTCTATGGGAATGTTTGACCATTCTTCCAGAAGCACATTTGTGAGGTCAGGCACTGATGTTGGATGAGAAGGCCTGGCTCACAGTCTCCGCTCCAATTCATCCAAGGTGTTTTATGGGGTTGAGGTCAGGACTCTGCAGACCAGTCAAGTTCCTCCACCCCAAACTCCCTCATCCATGTCTTTATGGAACTCTTTGTGCACGGGTCCAAATCGACACAAAATTCACGGAGATTTTAATTG
>BLSH010159879.1:268211-290683 GCA_018402905.1 Glandirana rugosa
CGCCCCCCCCCCCCCCCCATCCTGGCCAGCCAGGTTGCATGCTCGTATAAGGGTCTGGTTTGGATTTTAAGGGGGACCCCACATCATTTTTTTAAAAAATTTTGGCGCGGGGTTCCCCTTAAAATCTATTGTTTGTTCTCTGACTGGGACGGATAGTATACCTTTTGGCTGCTTGCTGGCATTTTTGGCTCTTTATAATCTTAGAACCCAATACTCTCTGGTAAGCAGGATTGCCCCTTTTTGTGCACCAAGGTGATGAGTTGCTCCTTCATCCTCTCCACTCTAGATGGTGTCGGTTTCTTCACTTCTCTCTCTGCTGCCATGAATATGCACTTTGGACTATGATTGATGAACTTTTATATATGAACTAGCGCTGCATTACTTTTTTATTATTATTGTTATTGTGGGTTCTATCAAGCTCATTTCTGTTGGCAGCTGTTTTTTTTTTTTTTCCTACCAAGCAGAGGTCGATGCGAGAAAGCTAGCCATGTGACTTTGATATCAGTAATAGGAATTATACCCCATTGTTGGTGTCAGTGGGAGGAATAGTGCCTCAAAGGCCGGATAAAGGCAAGAATAGAGCCGCAGTTTGGAGATCACTTCTCTAGCTGGTAATACCTTGTTTTTTTTATAACTATTACTAGATGATTTCACTTCTCTTCATTATACTTCATCATACTTCACAATATCAGATGCATTTGGACAGCTCTGACCCATAGTGATCCACTGAAGCAGGTATATGCAATTAGCGGACCTCCAGCTGTTGCAAAACTACAAGTCCCATCATGCCTCTGCCTCTGGGTGTCATACTTGTGGCTGTCTTGTCTTGCTATGCCTCATGGGACTTGTGGTTCTGCAACAGCTGGCGGTCCGCTAATTGCATATCCCTGCTCTAAAGGAAAAACCAATCCTTTGCTGACCAGCTGCAAATGATGACAAGTCACAGTGCTGTCTGGATGTATCGGGGAATATTCAATGAGAAATAGCCAATATTAGGATTGACTGGTAGGATTGATTGCACATTTGTGATTTTCAGGCTGTCCGGACCATACGGTGTTGCAGTCTGGAGTGATCACCGTACAACGCGGAGCAAGCTTGAAACTAAACTGCACCTTTAATGCAACTCTTCAGGAGAAGAAACCATCACTCACATGGACAAGAGAAGTGCGGAACAAAGAGGAGACAATATACCCTCCGCGCAGCGCCTCGGACAAGGCCCGCTTTCATGTGGACCCCGAGGCATTCAAAAATCAGGCAGATGCTGGGCTGATAGTGAAAGACTTGACAGGGCGGGACTCGGGCTGGTACCTGTGCCGGATCATTGTACTGGAGGGAGGAGATAAAAAGGAATGCCAGATTAACAGAATCTACCTGAATGTGCAAGGTAATTTCCCATAAAGCCTCATTGCTAAAGCATAACTGTCAAATATTCATATGCAAGTAAATAAGTGTTTGGTTTTGATGCATTAGGGGGAGATTTACTAAAACTGGAGCACTCAGAATCTGGTGCAGCCGTGCATGGTAGCCAATCAGCTTCTAACTTCAGCTTGTTCAGTTAAGCTTTGATAATAAAACCTGGAAGCTGATTGGTCTCTATACAGAGCTGCACCAGATTTTGCACTCTTCATTTTTTTTTTTTAACGTTTTTTTATTGTCACATACTAAAAAGTATACTTTGAACACATTAAGTTAAATTAATGATGCATACATTTCAAGTATACTAAAACATATTACGCTGAGAGTGGAAAAAGGAGCAGGATTCAATCATCTACAGTTCTCATACCTACTTGTTTGCATATGACCGTTAATGAACATGTAGACCTAACCAGATAGAGAAAAAAAAGATAAAATAAATAAAACTGCTGAACAAACCCTGTCCCTTAATGGATAATAATCAATACTGCTCTTATAGCAAACCAATGCTGAAGAGAAAACAAAGGGGGATCACGGGACCCCAGCCGAGTATCCCCTTACCTTAGCTATTCCCATCTGTCTAAATTGGTTAGACCCAGGGGAGGGCTGGCAGCCGTAGGCCTGGGGGGCAAGTCGAGTCAAGTGGCCCACTGAACCACCGAATCAGCTCACCATCCATGCCCACCTGGTTTTAAAATGGATATTGATGTTATGAATCAAGACAAATATGATACAATGTGGTAACATAATTTAATGTTAATAGCAACAAAGGAGGTTTAACAAAAATAATGTATCAATGCAGCTCATCAGTGCCCACCAATGCAGCCTCACCAGTGCCCATCCAATGCAGACTGCAATGCAGAGAGAGGAGAGCCGCTCAGAGCGGGGATCTCCAGCTTACCTGGCGCGGCCACTGTCATATTAAGTCCCGCCTCCGGGACCGGCTCCTATGATAGACATCACCAGTGTGCTGTCTATTATAGAAGCTGGTCCAGGAGGTAGGACTTTGTAAGACAGAGATCCCAGCTCTGTGTAATGCGGCAGTGCCCCCCCTGAGGCAGTCCAATGGGCCCAGCGGGATCTATGGTAGGGCCGGCCCTGGGCGGCCCCCCCTTTTCCTGCAGTTAGTTGGTGGCTGCGCCCCTGGGCCCTACTTCCTTCTGCCACAAGAAAAAAAAAGTGTGAGCGGGCAGCAGCCATCGGCCATTTTGAATGTAAGTTAGGGTGGCCGGGGGGCCACCCTACCCCCCAGGCCAGCCCTCCCCTGGTTAGACCTCACTCATGCTCTTTTTATGTAGCCACCGTGTCTGACGAATCCACCCACTATACCATATTTTTCTAAATTTCTTTGGGCATCCCCTAGCCTCATATGTCATTTCATATAGTGTGATATCCGAAAATAGTATAGGTATCAGATATAAATTCAGTAACTTTTGACCATATGCACTCTCCAGTTTTAGTAAATCCTCCTCTTCGTATCAGCCCCTTGTAATCTTCTGCATAGAAGCACTCAGACTGGGATGGAAATCATACATCGCTCTGTAATGGAAATGCCCAGCTTTAATCCCTGGCAGTATGATGACATCATTGGCATAGCTCCCACTCAAGCATTGCATCCATACAGGACTTCATCAGAGGTTCAGAAGATTTCTCTGACCGAGGATTGAACCCAGGCTGCGGCAGTGAGTGTGCTGAATCCTAGCCGATAGACCACCAGGGATAGGTGGCAACCTCTGATGACGTCCCATATGGACGCAACATGTTAAATGGAGCAACACCAATGACGTCATCACGCTGATGGGCAGTAATGCCAGGTGTCACCATTACAGAGTGATATATCATTTCCATCCACAGCTTTGTGTTAAGTATATTCCTGCTATTGCATTCAGCAGATATGTGAGCCTCAGAAGTCACAACGCACAAGAAGACCACACTGAAGAGCACTTGGGATTATTGAGTGTTTAAAGACACTTTCATGGATTGTTCTTCCAGTTATTTCATTACATATTTTGGGATCATGTTTTAATTACTTAATTGTTTTTCACACATTTTGTTTGTTTGCTATGCATAAAGCAATGATATTTTAAACATTAGCCCTAATTGATGAATCAATTTGCATGGACCATATCTATATCTTCAGTGCCTTGAAAAAGTATTCATACCCCTTGAAATTTTCCACATGTTGTCATTGTAGCGGTACCCCCGAAGGAGCTGCTGATTTATATGACCCGGGCCTCCCTCTGGTTATCCTGCAGCCAGTCACAACGGATTTTCACACTGCCAGTTGCACACACACAATCCTGCTCGTTATTCCAATGACCAGTCTAGGGGATGAGTTTTGATGCTTTATTGTAGAACTTGGATAGGAGAAGGGAATGGATAGGATACTCCAAGTTAACTGACTTCAAGCGAGGACAATTTCTCTCTATCTCTGTACAGCAGACTGTCAGTGGCATTATGTAGCAGACTGATCTCAGTGATGCAAGTAGCAGACTGATCTCAGTGATGCAAGTAGCAGACTGATCTCAGTGATGCAAGTAGCAAGCTGACTCCACTGAGCCCAGTGAAACGAGTCCCTTTTTAAGCAGTAGAGGATAGGCTTTGTTTCTTCAGTGTCTCCTTTCTAGCTCACACACCCAGTTAGCTGACTATGAGGAGCAGGAGGGGAATTCTAGCAATTCAGTCTCAGGGATCCCTTCATGGGTCTGTACTCACGCCATGTCCCAGGACAGCTGGTAGCCTCATTCCAACTTCCAAGCGACACTCTGCCACTGTGTTACCAGACAGGATCCGAGGATGTCCCCCTCTGTCGGCTTTAAAGAACTCTGGGCTGTAGCTTCAGCAACTCCAGCTAGGCCTCGACCAGGCCCAGCATCTGGCAGCCTCCTGGATAGGCCTCAAGCCTAGCAGCCAGGAGCTGATCACACACCTCCACCCCTGAGGTCTGGGTGGGCTGGAACTCCTCACCTTGAGCCCATGTGCTCCTTTTAATGTGATTACCCAAAATGCAGTGGGGCACCT
This sequence comes from Glandirana rugosa, assembly GCA_018402905.1. NCBI lineage: Eukaryota > Metazoa > Chordata > Amphibia > Anura > Ranidae > Glandirana > Glandirana rugosa. The sequence goes on from BLSH010159879.1 coordinate 272,646, forward strand.
CCCCTGATAGTTGGTCAGAACCACATTCACATACACATTCACATACACATTCACATACACTTGCTGTTACTGGCTGGGTTTTCCTCCCACTGTCCAATAGGAACCCATACTAATGGAAAGTGTAAAACTTTCCAGACCACATGAATCAGCACCAGAGCACACTGAGCAGACCTTACTCGAATCAAGGCTCTCTGATAACCAGACAGCAGCTAAATGTACCTATCTACTCTCCTGTTAAGTAGAGAAAGCCAAACTATATACACTCACTAACACCCAAACTAGGAGGGCGTTACATCATGTTACAACCAAATTTTATGTGATAGACCAACACAAACTGGCACAGAATTGTGAAGTGGAAGGAAAATGATAAATGGTTTTCAACATTTTTTTACAAATAAATATGTGAAAAATGTACCGTGCATTTGTATTCAGCCCCCCTTTATTCTGATACCCCTAACTAAAATCGAGTGGAACCAATTGCCTTCAGGAGTCTCCTAATTAGTAAATAGAGTCCATCTGTGTGTAATTTAATCTCAGTATAAATACAGCTGTTCTGTGACGCCCTCACAGGTTTGCTAGAAAACCTTAGTGAACAAACAGCATCATGAAGGCCAAGTAACACATCAGACAGGTCAGGGATAAAATTGTGGAGAAGTTTAAAGCAGGGTTAGGTTATAAAAAAATATCCCAAGCTTTGAACACCTCACACAGGTAGCCAGTACACAGATATTGTAGGCAGTACACAGGGAGTCAGTACACAGGTATTGTAAGCAGTACACAGGGAGCCAGTACACAGGTATTGTAAGCAGTACACAGGGAGCCAGTACACCGGTATTGTAATCGCTACACAGGAAGCCAGTACACAGGTATTGCAGTCAGTACACAGGGAGCCAGTACACAGGTATTGTAGTCAGTACACAGGGAGCCAATACACAGGTATTGTAGGCAGTACACAGGGAGCCAGTACACAGGTATTGCAGTCAGTACACAGGGAGCCAGTACACAGGTATTGTAGGCAGTACACAGGGAGCCAGTACACAGGTACTGTAGGCAGTACACAGGCAGCCAGTACACAGGTATTGTAGACAGTACACAGGGAGCCAGTACACAGGTATTGCAGTCAGTACACAGGGAGCCAGCCAGTACACAGGTATTGTAGGCAGTACACAGAGAGCCAGTACACAGGTATTTTAGGCAGTACACAGGGAGCCAGTACACAGGTATTGTAGGCAGTACACAGGGAGCCAGTACACAGGTAGTGTAATCAATACACAGGGAGCCAGTACACAGGTATTGTAAGCAGTACACGGGGAGCCAGTACACAGGTATTGTAAGCAGTACACAGGGAGCCAATACACAGGTATTGTAAGCAGTGCACAGGTATTGTAACCAGTACACAGGGAGCCAGTACACAGGTATTGTAAGCAGTACACAGGTATTGTAAGCAGTACACAGGGAGCCAGTACACAGGTATTGTAGGCAGTACACAGGGATCCAGTACAAAGGTATTGCAGTCAGTACATAGGGAGCCAATACACAGGTATTGTAGGCAGTACACAGGGAGCCAGTACACAGGTATTGTAGGCAGTACACAGGGAGCCAGTACACAGGTAGTGTAAGCAGTACACAGGGAGCCAGTACACCGGTATTGTAATCGCTACACAGGAAGCCAGTACACAGGTATTGCAGTCAGTACACAGCGAGCCAGTACACAGGTATTGTAGGCAGTACACAGGGAGCCAGTACACAGGTATTGTAGGCAGTACACAGGGAGCCAGTACACAGGTAGTGTAAGCAATACACAGGGAGCCAGTACACAGGTATTGTAAGCAGTACACAGGGAGCCAGTACACGGGTATTCTAGGCAGTATACAGGAAGCCAGTACACAGGTATTGTAGGCAGTACACAGGGAGCCAGTACACAGGTATTGTAAGCAGTACACAGGGAGCCAGAACACAGGTATTGTAAGCAGTACACTGGGAGCCAGTACACAGGTATTGTAAGCAGTACACAGGGAGCCAGTACACAGGTATTGTAAGCAGTACACAGGGAGCCAGTACACAGGGAGACAGTACACAAGTATTGTAAGCAGTACACATGGAGCCAGTACACAGGTATTGTAAGCAGTACACATGGAGCCAGTACACAGGTATTGTAAGCAGTACACAGGGGGCCAGTACACAGGTATTGTAAGCAGTACACAGGGAGCCAGTACACAGGTATTGTAAGCAGTACACAGGGAGCAGTATGGTACCTCATCTTCGAGTCAGGGAGTCAGTCGCTCTGGACCCACCCACCGCACAGTGACATAGCCAATCACTGGCAGTCACTGGCTCAGGGCAGCCAATTAGTCTATGTATGTGCGCTTCTTTAGCGCACATACATAGACTTTTAGGACTGACCAATAGGCTCACTACTTGCTATCAGTAGACAGCAAGGAGCCGAAGAAAAAAAATCCATACACCGGCGCCTCCTTTAGAGGGTCGGGCTGACTTTTTTTTTCTTCTTCTTTCCCAGTGGAGAGGCGACGCCCAAGCGCCCCCTATTGACCAGCTGCCGCTGCCTAAATCCGATTGAGATTCTGTGGCAAGACTTGAAAATTGCTGTTCACAGACGCTCTCCATCCAATCTGACAGAGCTTGAGCTATTTTGCAAAGAAGAATGGGCAAAAATGTCCTCTCTAGATGTGCAAAGCTGGTAGAGACTTCCCCAAAAAGACTTGCAGCTGTAATTGCAGGGAAAGGTGGCTCTACAAAGTATTGACTCGGGGGGGGGGCTATACAAATGCACGCCACAATTTTCACATATTTATATGTAAAAAATGTTGAAAACCATTTATCATTTTCCTTCCACTTCACAATTATGTGCCACTTTGTGTTGGCCTATCACATAAGATCAGGGGAGGGCTGGCAGCCTTAGGCCTGGGGGGCAAGTCCAGTCAAGTGGCCCATTGAACCACCCAATCAGCTCACCATCCATGCCCACCTGGTTTTATAACGGATATTGAGGTTATGAAGCAAGACAAATATGATACAATGTGTTAACATAATTTAATGTTAATAGCAACAAAGGAGCTTTAACAAAAATAATGCATCAACGCAGCCTCATCACCCACCAATGCAGTCTCACCAGTGCCCATCAATGCAGGCTCACCACCCACCAATGCAGCCTTTACCAGTGCCCACCAATGCAGCCTCACCAGTGCCTCCCCCCCCTTTGCCTGGCCCCTACTTCCTTCCTCCACAAGAAGAAAAAAGTGTGAGTGGCAGCGGCCGTCAGCCATTTTGATTGTAAGTTAGGGTGGCCTGGGGGGCAATTGCCACCCTGCCCAGCCCTCCCCTGCATAAGATCCCAATAAAATACATTTACGTTCTTGTTTGTAACATGACAAAATGTAGAAAATTTCAAGGGGTATGAATACCTTTTCAAGGCACTGTATATATACTGTATAGTAATGTAAGAAGGCTACAGTCCCTACACAACAGTCCCTATGCAGGGTTTAGATGACTCTGCTTAGTCAGGCAATTACTTTTGGCTCCTGTGGTCACCTTTTGGTAAGAGATATTGGTTGTTTGTGTGTTAGAAGAGCACAGATCCTCATTCTTTAGAGGAATTGTGTTCTCTGACTTCCCATTCTTCATGTGTGAACATCACACACAGATGATACAAAATTTGGCTTCATATCACCTTGTGTCCTGTGACAATGTTTATACAGTGAGGGGGTCATTCTATCCATTTGCCATATGGTGTGAGAATTTTTTCCTGGAACTCGGAGTAGCCCTATGGTGGTGATTCAGGCAGCCATTCACACTCAGGCCTGTTTTGACATTCTAACTCACACTCGCCTGGGTCGCAAACCAGTAGAGTTAAGTCAGGAATCTGGAGCAGCGGATTAACGTCAAATTTTGCATAAAAATTGGCAAAAGTACGAATGAAACTTTAGCTCTGTTACAGCAGGCTTATGTTGAATATTGCATGAAGAAACAAACAGTCATACAGTCCCTTGGAACCGGTGAGCGGGCTCAGTGCCCACAGATAAGAGTACACATAGTGTCCTTGCAGCATATCTTTATTGCCCTTTGGAATACAGTTTAGCAGTTGTGACTAATCTTATTCAAGAAGTCAGTGGAATTTAACCTATTTGTGCCTCATCTTACTGATCAAAGTGACACATTATTCATAGGTACCTAATTCTTATTGCTGGCCGAAGATTGCTTGGACATTTCAAGACAGGAGAACTGCAACTACATCTACCCATCTTCTCCTCAATCATACACTCAGGGCTATTGCTTGGTATTGTTTTGCCTCCTAAGAACTCTTTATGCTAGAACAGGAGGAATAATATATAGGCCAGGGTTATTTAGTGAGTTTGTTCAGCTACAGTTAATTTGCTAAATTATATAGTGTATTGGTGCATTGTAGAATACTGCTTACAAGTTGAAATAGAATCCTTTGAGTGGTACCAATTTATCTTCTGGGTCATTGATTTGAGATAAGGATTCACTGTACTATCTAATTTATCAAATTCCAGTAGATATCATCAAATTACCTCTTTTACAAAGACCCGTAAGGTATTGTTTAAGCTCAATTGGAGGAATGGTATTGTTTTCAATCATTGATATTGTTGGAGAATACAGGGAGTGGTGAAAGTGTACAAATCATTTACTTCCTTTTGAACCTTCAAGTTGACTACTTATGTGAAGAATTGTGCTATTTACAGTTTTTTTTTAGGCGTAAGTTCCTCCTTAAGAACTCAACGCCACGTCTGATAAGTAAATATCATTATTTACTCAAATTGGAGTGTTCCTTCTGCTGTGTCATATTTAAAGGGGAATTACCCCAAAGAGTGGGTCTGGGTGTGCCAGAGGGGATTGAGGTCGTTATTGGGGTTGAGAGGCAGAGTGACGGACAGAACATACAAAGCGGCTCCTACGTGGGTAGTACTACATATGATTAAAGAAAACATCACAATTGATTGTGCAATTATGAACAGCAGTGCAGCAACTTCCGCTCTACATGTTTCACCGTATAGGCTTCCTCAGGAGTTTTATGAATGCTGCAGATTGCTGATACTACGAATAGAAGCGCAAGCAGTCCTTAAAGTGGAGTTCCACCCAAAAGTGTAACTTCCGCTTATTTGCTTCCTCCCCCTCCGATGCCACATTTGGCACCTTTCTGGGAGGAAAGGGGAACGGGTACCTGTTTTTAACAGGTACCCTTCCCCACTTCCTCGGAAGTTCGGTCCCCCTCCTGCTTCCCCTGCCGCCGGTGTTCTGTCAAAACAGCCAACTTGTCAAAATCTGGGCCAGTTAGGAAGCGCAGAGCATGCGCAGTAGTGAACTGGCTGTGAAGACGAAAGTATTAACTGCCAGTTTCCCTTACGACAAATGGCGGCGGATCTGAAAATCAGCTGAGGTGCTGACATCGGGGGCTCCCTGGTAAGTCACAGGTAAGTGTCCATATATTAACCGGTTCCAGACCGGCTCGTGTACAGTTACTGCTGCAGAGTAGCAGCGTCCCGCGAATAAACGGTGGCTCATGCATGTGCTGTAGTGGGCCGAGCCACGATTGCCTGGCAGAGAAGAAAAACGGCGAACCACCGATGTAAACACGGTGGTTCCCCGCTCTGTCAGGCAGCATGTAAGAGATGTACTGATTCCTGTCACTGGGATCAGTTAGATCTCTTATGCCCCTGACAGCCCAGCCCCCCCACAGTTAGAACACGCCTAGGGAACACAGTTAACCCCTAGATCTCCCCCTGCAGGTTAACCCCTTCCCTGCCAATGACATTTATACAGTAATCAGTGGGTATTTAAATTTCTGATCGCTGTATGAATGTCATTGGTCCCAAAAAAGTGTCAAAAATGTCTGACATGTCCATTGCAATATCACAGTCCCGATAAAAATCGCAGATCGCCGCCATTACTAGTAAAAAAAAAATTATAGAAACGCCAGAAAGGAATTCTCAAGGTTTTTAAACGCGGCAACTTTTGCGCAAACCAATCTTATAAACGCCGATTGCGATTTTTTTACCAAAAATATGAGGAAGAATGTAAATCGGTCAAAACCGATGAATACATTTATTTTTATATATATTTTTTTGGATGTTTTTTAGCAAAAAGTTAGAAATATTTTTTTTTGCAAAATTGTCGCTCTTTTTTAGTTTATAGCGGTGATCAGAAGTGCCGCAGAGGGGATCAAATACCCCCAAAAGAAAGCTCTATTTGTGGGAAAAAAGGACGTCAATTTTCGTTTGGGTACAACATCGCACGACCGCGCAATATCAGTTAAAGGGACGCAGTGCCGAATCGCAAAAAGTGCTCTGGTCCTAACGTGGGAAATCCTTCCGGTCATTAAGTGGTTAAATGTCAGCAGCTACAGTATTTGTAGCTGCTGACTTTTATTTTTTTTCCCCAGGCGTAACTCCCCTTTAAGTAGATGATAGTGACATACATGTATACATAGGTGAGCGTGTATATCAGCAAAGCAGTGGACGGTATCAGTAGAGCAAAGATTGGTGTCAGTAGTTTTTATTTTTATTATTCTTTTTACAGTTTTAGTTTTTTAATTATTTTTTACAGTATTATTTTTTTTTCTTTCTAAATAAGGGGCCAGTTTACTGTCCTTAGGACTTTAGGGGGCCGAGCTGTGGCCACTGGAAGTAGAAAAGGTCCTGACATCAGTGGGAATAAACAATGCCCCATCTTTAGTGCCAGTGGGAGGAACTGTGCCCCATCATTGGTGTCATTGGGCCCAATTGTTGGTGTTATTAGGTGGAATTGTTGAACTTCGCTGGTGTCGGTGGGAGAAGTTGTACCCCAGTTGCAGGAATTGTGCTTCATCATTGGTGTCATTTTGCCCAATTGTTGGTGTCAATGGGAGGAATTGTGCTCCATTGTTGGTGTCATTGGGCCCAATTGTTGGTGTCATTAAGAGGAATTGTGCAAGTTTGTTGGTGGGAGGAGTTGTGCCCCATTGTTGGTGTAATTTGGAGGAATTGTGGCCCATCATTGGTGTAAGTGGGTGGAATTGTACCCCTTCATTGGTCTCAGTGAGGGTTGGGGGATTATGCCCCATTGTCAGTATCAGTGGATGAAACAGTGCCTGATAAAAGCAAGCAAAGAACTACACCTGACCCCCGGGGCACAATTTGGAGACCACTGGTCTAAACAGACTCCCTGGTGTCTTACTTTTGAGGCAGAGAAAAGGATTGAGGATAGAGCTTCCCCAGTCCCTATCTCTGCAGCTGGACAGTGAACTAATGGGAAGGGCTCTGTGCTAATTCACTATGTTTACTATGCTTATTGTAAGTTTACTATGCTTCAGTTAAGAATGAACACAGGAGCAACTGGTACAAATCACTTACTGTGTTCGTTCAGAAAAGGAAGGGGGAGGTAAATCAAATATTTACCGGCCCCTTCCCCTGCTCTCCATCCCGAAACATCCCCTGCAGGAGAGCAGGAAAGCTGGCACCACTGCAGGGGGAAGCAGGGGGGATTGACATTGCACAGGGGTGATGAGGGTGGCACACCCTGTGCACACGCTTATACATGTATACAGTATATCATATATGTATCATACAAATTTCATTAAGTCAACCACCAAGCACCATTGGTGGATGACTTAATGAAATGTTTTTTTCTTTAGCAGATTTTATTGGTTTAAATGTCTAAAAGAGAGGATTGTGGTACACAATACCTAAAAACAGCAGCAAACATTCCCTTCGCTCTATAGAATCTTCTGACCTCTGCCCCTGGCTAAGTTTAAACTCTTTTGCCCCTGCCTTAGGTTAGTGTAGAGTAGGTAGGCCTGTCAAATAGCTATACCTTTTTGATATCTTCTGCCCCTTTCACGGGTTAGATGTGGCCGTTAAGCCAAGTTGTGCAATCTGTAGTTGTGCACCTTTAAATAAAGATTGGCAATCTCAAGCTGTAGACCTTCAAGCCAAGACCGACAATTGGTAGTTGTGGACCTTTACTCAGAATGCCAATCTGTAGTTTTGGACCTTTAAACGGGTCTTAAACTCTTCCATATACTCAGTGAAGTGACTGGCCTCAGGTGATACACAGAGATGAAACAAATCCTCATATATATATATATATATATATATATATATATATATAGTAAGTTGTACCTGTTTATCTGCTGTCTTCTCTTCTCTACATCTGTTCAAAGTGTTGAAGTTACACAGGATCTCTCAGCACTGATAAGCAGGGGGTGTAGAGCTGAAGTTAAATCAATGAGGAGAGCTCTGAGAGCTGATTGGGGGGGGGGGGGGAGACACACCCCTCTCCACACGGCACACAAGAACAGAGCCGTGACTGTCAATCAGCTGGAGAATCCATTTTTCTCTTGTACCAGGAAAACTTGTCATAAGTGACTCATGCTGATAGCAGAGGAAGGAAGCAACAGGCTGAGATTACATTTACTGCCCTGGATTGAGACAAGTACAAACTATATAGGGATATGCTTTGTTCATATTTCATGTATAAAGTTTACAACCACCTCAAGCTGAGACTGGCAGTCAGCTGTGAGACCACCAACCCATAGTTGTGGACCTTTAGGCTCAGAAGGGCACATGCCCTTGTACACCTGGTTAGGAGGTATGGTGGGGGTGGCATTTAGAGGAACCAATCTCCTCCATTTTCCTCCTAATGCAGGAGATTGGTTCCTCTATATGTTGCCTCCGCTGCCCCTCCTATCCAGTTTACTTGTCTTCTGCTGTTCCCAGTGTCCCTGTGCACTTCCCTGGCCCCCCCCACAGAGCTGCTGTCTTCCCCCCTCCTCTCTTCTGCCAGATGCTGTAGAAGATGTCATGATGGAGAGATGGGAACGGGTCGGTAAATTTGTCATTTGCTGGCTCCTTCCTTTTCTGAATGGACAGAGTCAGTGATTGGTACCAATTAGTTCACTCTTAACTGAAGCATAGTAAACAGTTTTCACTATACTTCCATTTCTGAATGAATGGGAGGCTCAGTACACAACTATTAGTTTATTCAGTGGGGCCGTAATAAAGGTACCCGCGGCGGGAGCAAAGGGCCCCAGGATCAGTGGGAAGAGGGAAGGGCCCTGGCCAGGGGTCAGAGGGGCCCTTCATAATTTCTTGCACTGGGGCCCTGAATGTTCTAGTTACGCCTCTGGTGCTCCGGATATACCACCCGCCCCGATGTTACAGCCATAAAGTACCATGGCCATTGGCCCGTGATAGTACACGCTACGATGGTCACATTGTGGTGTGGCAAAAATTATGCCACAGGTTGCGATCAGCAGGCAGTACCGCCTTCAAGTCAATAGGGTCATGCCACAACCGCCCTGTCACCACGTGTAATGCACATGGTTGCTGCTTTCATGGGTTGAACAGGTGTTAAACCAGTGGTGGCTGGTGCTGGAGGATTTTGGGGGGCGCGGGCAGTGGAGCTCCCCTGGACTGTCTGATGCCGCAGCTTCTTCTGTAATCACCCGGTCTTCTTTCTGGGTTCTGAATGGCCGGAAAGCCGGAAGCTGATTCGCTGGCATTGCAGGGTGGGAGGGCTCTGCGCCCCGAGGACAATATAAAATTGGCCAATTGGGACCTCGGGATGCGGTCACGTGCCTGTGAGGGGGTGACGGACCTAGTACAAACCTATTGGTCCAGCGCCCCGCACAGTGCACGGTCACACAGATGGTGTGAGCTGGGGGGGCCGCGCTGCAGGCTGGGGGGGTGGCGCCCCTGCGCCCGTTGCCGCCCGGCCTTCCGTGTGTTAAACCCATGCAGAACAACTGTTTTCTTAGGCCGGCCATACACGGTGCGAATTTGCATGATTCCCCCATCCACACGGACAGTGCTGACAGGGGAATCCCTCCTGGTGAGCTATTGTCTGCTCCAGTGGGAGGACGGAGGCGGTTGGGGGAATCTGTCCTCACCGGGAGAAGACAGTGATTATCGCAAGCAGCTATAGCAGCCACTAGCGATAATCGTAAGTGGGTGGCTGTACCCAAGTTGATCGATCAACAAACTTGGTACATTCAGCCTGCCCAATAACAGTTTGAATCTCGGCCAGTCCCTGCTGAACTGGCCAGGATTGGAACCGTGTATGGCCAGCCTGGTATGAATGAGTTTTTAGAGAAAGTTTCTCCAACCAGGTCCCGATAGCAGTAAAAACCTCACAAAGATTTGAACCCTTGCCCCGCTCTATCTAACACTAAATAAAATGCTTTAGCGGGACACTATAATTTTGTTCAAGTCAGTGAATGGTAATGCCTGCATGGATGGTTAAGAACAAAAAATACATTTCATTATTAATACATGTCTCTTTTTATTTTTATTTTAGGCACTCTGTATGACACACTCATCGCCTGCTGTCCCTTAGGAGTTTTTATCGCCGCCCTGCTGGTCTTGCATGGTATGGTATATAAGCAATGGCGGGAGCACAAGAAACTTGAACGCAGCAATGCAGAGAAGAGGACATGGAGGATAAGAATACCCAAATTCTTCTCGGATTTTCTTGAACTTTTTTCTGCTCTCCAATGCTGCTCTGCGGTGCAACGGCAGAAGATGGATTTTGGGCGGGAACCAAATGCATAACAAACATCAGCGTGCAATAAAGGGCTGTTCCACCTTACCTGTACATACACTGGATCCAATCTTATCAAGAAAAAATAAGCGTTTCAGGCTATAGAGGATGCAGCTTTTCGCTCAGTAGCTCTAGTGATTTCTTTTTTGCTGCATGATGTTGGGCTGGCAGCCGTGCCTCTTCTAGATGTCTTCTATACTTTACTGCATGATGTTGGACTGGCAGCCATGCCTCTTCTAGATGTCTTCTACCCTTTACTGCATGATGTTGGACTGGCAGCCATGCCTCTTCTAGATGTCTTCTACCCTTTACTGCATGATGTTGGACTGGCAGCCGTGCCTCTTCTAGATGTCTTCTACCCTTTACTGCATGATGTTGGGCTGGCAGCCGTGCCTCTTCTAGATGTCTTCCATACTTTACTGCATGTTGTTGGGCTGGCAGCTGTGCCTCTTCTAGATGTTTTCTATACTTTACTGCATGATGTTGGGCTGGCAGCTGTGCCTCTTCTAAATGTCTTCCATACTTTACTGCATGTTGTTGGGCTGGCAGCCATGCCTCTTCTAAATGTCTTCCATACTTTACTGCATGATTTTGGGCTGGCAGCTGTGCCTCTTCTAGATGTCTTCCATACTTTACTGCATGATTTTGGGCTGGCAGCTGTGCCTCTTCTAGATGTCTTCTATACTTTACTGCATGATGTTGGCCTGGCAGCCGTGCCTCTTCTTGATGTCTTCTATACTTTACTGCATGATGTTGGGCTGGCAGCTGTCCTCTTCTAGATGTCTTTTATACTGTACTGCATGATGCTGGGCTGGCAGCCGTGCTTCTTCTAGATGTCTTCCATACTTTACTGCATGATGTTGGCCTGCCAGCCGTGCCTCTTCTAGATGTCTTCTATACTTTACTGCATGTTGTTGGGCTGGCAGCCGTGCTTCTTCTAGATGTCTTCCATACTTTACTGCATGATGTTGGGCTGGCAGCTGTGCCTCTTCTAGATGTCTTCTACCCTTTACTGCATGATGTTGGGCTGGCAGCTGTGCCTCTTCTTGATGTCTTCTATACTTTACTGCATGATGTTGGGCTGGCAGCCGTGCCTCTTCTAGATGTCTTCCATACTTTACTGCATGATGTTGGCCTGGCAGCCGTGCCTCTTCTAGATGTCTTCTATACTTTACTGCATGTTGTTGGGCTGGCAGCCGTGCTTCTTCTAGATGTCTTCCATACTTTACTGCATGATGTTGGGCTGGCAGCTGTGCCTCTTCTAGATGTCTTCTACCCTTTACTGCATGATGTTGGGCTGGCAGCTGTGCCTCTTCTTGATGTCTTCTATACTTTACTGCATGATGTTGGGCTGGCAGCTGTGCCTCTTCTTGATGTCTTCCATACTTTACTGCATGATGTTGGCCTGGCAGCCGTGCCTCTTCTAGATGTCTTCTATACTTTACTGCATGTTGTTGGGCTGGCAGCCGTGCTTCTTCTAGATGTCTTCCATACTTTACTGCATGATGTTGGGCTGGCAGCCGTGCCTCTTGTAGATGTCTTCTACCCTTTACTGCATGATGTTGGGCTGGCAGCTGTGCCTCTTCTTGATGTCTTCTATACTTTACTGCATGATGTTGGGCTGGCAGCTGTGCCTCTTCTTGATGTCTTCTATACTTTACTGCATGATGTTGGGCTGGCAGCCGTGCCTCTTCTAGCTGTCTTCTATACTTTACTGCATGATGTTGGGCTGGCAGCCATGCCTCTTCTAGATGTCTTCTATACTTTACTGCATGATGTTGGGCTGGCAGCCGTGCCTCTTCTAGATGTCTTCTATACTTTACTACATGATGTTGGGCTGGCAGCCGTGCCTCTTCTAGATGTCTTCTATACTTTACTGCATGATGTTGGGCTGGCAGCCATGCCTCTTCTAGATGTCTTTTATACTTTACTGCATGATGTTGGGCTGGCAGCCGTGCCTCTTCTAGATGTCTTCTATACTTTACTGCATGATGTTGGGCTGGCAGCCATGCCTCTTCTAGATGTCTTCTATACTTTACTGCATGTTGTTGGACCGGCAACTGTGCCTCTTCTAGATGTCTTCTATACTTTACTGCATGTTGTTGGACCGGCAACTGTGCCTCTTCTAGATGTCTTCTACCCTTTACTGCATGTTTTTGGGCCGGCAACTGTGCCTCTTCTAGATGTCTTCCACACTTTACTGCATGTTGTTGGGCTGGCAGCCGTGTCTCTTTTTAATATTTCAAGAAAGAGTAATATAAGGAAAACACCTCGGCAATCACATTGTTCTTGCACAATCTAGCAATAAAATAAATAATATTTCTGCATTTATAGTGACTTTTAGTTGACATAATTAAAGCAGAACTACACTGCATCTGAGAACCACAAACCAAAAATGCTATTTAATGCATTTTTTCATATTCAAAGCAACTCCCCCATCCATTCTCCAAGCTTTATTTTGCTGGAAATTCACTTTAACAAACATCCCCCCTAGCATTTCTGGCTGCAGCCATCTTGAGTAAGGGCAGATGATTCATGTAGGATCTACTTCCCGGAACCCATCTGCCCTTAGCTCAGGCATGCAGGCAGGTGGGTGTACTTAGCTGAGAAAACCCATTCCCTCTTGCTGAAGACTCCTGGGATATATGAGATCATTTGGAAACCAGGAAGTAACTGAACAAATGGCAGCACAGTGGTGTAGTGGATAGCACTTTCGCCTGGCAGCAAAAGGGTCACTGGTTTGAATCCCAACCACGACACTACCTGCCTGGAGTTTGCATGTTCTCCCTGTGCCTGCGTTGGTTTCCTCTGGGTACTCCTGTTTCCTCCCACACTCCAAAGACATGGTAGGTAAATTGGTCCCTGTCTAAATTGGCCCTAGTATATGTATGAATGTGAGTTGGGGACCTTAGATTGTAAGCTCCTTGAGGGCAGGGACTGATGTGAATGTGCAATGTATACGTGAAGCACTGCGTAAATTGACGACGCTGTACAAGTACCTAATGTAAAAAAATAAATAATAAAAAAGGTTAAAACAAGCAAATATATTATACCTCCCTATATACTTAGTAATGCTAGAGGCACGAGGATTAAAAATAGTCAATGTTGATTGCGAGAGTGAAGTTCCGCTCCAAAGATACTGGCTGGAGCGCTATAACTTTGCAATCAATAAAGCTCATACTATTTGCTGATTGGAGAAGGCTAGCTCTGATTTAGCAGGCATCAGGCATACTTCGGAGCTCTGCAGAGAGACCCCTGTTTCCACACACAGAGCAAAGATCCTTCTTGGCTGCACGCTGGCGGGGGGCAGAATGTAGCTGTTTTCTAAAGAGAACACACTAAAACTTGTGATAACTCACAAAAGCTCAACCTCAAGTTCAAACCCAGCAGTGATATGGTGTGTAATAAAATTAAGACTATTAGCATTCTCAGCAACCCTCTAGATGTAGCATGCCAAAATTAGAGGTAACTAAGCTGGACCCAGCACATGGCAAAACATATTTTTTCCTGGAGTTCAGATTTGAATGCCTGTTTTACACACAAAAATTTAGATCAGGGTGCACCCATAACATAGAATTCATAGGGGCACCAAAAAGCTATGGGTTTCCTTATAAGATAAGGTCACCAAAATGTTTAAAATAAATCCGTGGACACATTTTTTCTTTTATGAGCAAATTGTAAACTATTTTATAAGCATATGTTCCTCAAATGATATATGCAGTGTATGTGGTGTTTATGGAACGATTGTATGACCTATACGTTATTTCTCACATGTCATCCATGAGACAAAAAAAACAATACTTCTTAGAGTTTTTTAGGATATGACTACCAAATGTTAAGCAGATAAGATAGAAAAAAAACTTTTCAATGCATATTTTGTATTTTATTCTTACTAAAAAAGTGCAGGGGTGTGCTATGTAGAGAGTGCAGAGTTCAGGGGTGTGCTATGTGCAGAGTTCAGGGGTGTGTTATGTGCAGAGTTCAGGGGTGTGCTATGTGCAGAGTTCAGGGCTGCGTTATGTGCAGAGTTGAGGGCTGCGTTATGTGCAGAGTTCAGGGGTGCACCCATAGATGGTTCGAATCTTAGCCGGTCCCTGCTAAACCAGGCAAGATTCTAATCATCTATGGCTGGCTAGACTGACTAATTGACATCAACATTTACACTAAGGAAGAGGCATGCAGAGTATATGGCAATGGGTAGTATGTGCAGGATGTTGTCAATAGGGCCGTGGATGGTGTCAGTAGAGCAGTAGACGGTGTCAGTAGGGCAGTGGATGGTGTCAGTAGGGCAGTGGATGGTGTGAGTAGGGCAGTGGGGGGGGGGGGTGTCAGAAGGGCAGTGGATGATGTCAGTAGGGCAGTGGAGGGTGTCAGTAGGGCAGGGGAAGGTGAGAGCAGAGAAGTGGATGGTGTCAGTAGGGCAGTGGATGGTGTCAGTAGGGCAGTGGATGGTGTGAGTAGGGCAGTGGGGGGTGTCAGAAGGGCAGTGGATGATGTCAGTAGGGCAGAGGGGGGTGTCAGTAGAGTAGTGGATGGTGTCAATAGGGCAGTGGATGGTGTCAATAGGGCATTGGATGGTGTCAGTAGGGGAGTGGAAGGTGTCAGTAGTGCAGTGGATGGTGTCATTAGGGCAGTGGATGGTGTGAGTAGGGCAGTGGGCAGTGTCAGAAGAGTAGTGGATGGTGTCAATAGGGCAGTGGATGGTGTCAGTAGAGCAGTGGATAGTGTCAGTAGAGCAATAGACAATTTGTTGTTGTTTATTATTTTATTTTCTATTCCATGTTACAATTTTATTTTTGTATTATTTTTTTTTACAAACATTTTACGAGGGCTGTGGATGGTGTCAGTAGATAGCCCGGATTTGTTTGGGGGGGGGTGAACTTAATCTATAACTTCTTGGTTGATTTCTCTGTTCCTATGCCCTTATTCAACAGCACATACATATTGATCTTTATTGATCATATATTCCCTTGGTTTTACAATTGCCAACCTCTTCCTATTTTTGTCTTTTTTTTTTGTTTCTTGTCTCATTATGTCCATAGGTCTTTCTTTTCTCTTTGGGGCTGTTATATTATTATTTATTGTTTGTCATTTGTTTTTCTGCCACCATGCACACCACTATGCTTGTAGTTGGAGGTTTCCATCTATGGCCCTGGTACTTGCAGTACCTGCGCCGCCCGCTGTTGGCCGCCAGCATGCGCCCTTAGCCTATTGTGCGAAACCCGGCGGGTAAGCTCCACCAGGTTGGCTGGTCTCAGCTGTTGGTGTCCTGCCTCCGGCTGTTCCCATTGCCCACTTTGGTAGGAGCATCTCTCTGCCCTTGCCATTTGTCTCCCAGGGCTGGATTAAGAGCATCGTGGGCCTGGTGCTGTGGGTGGGTCCACAATGGGGTAAGGAGTGGGAGGGGCCGCGATTTACATATGAATGCCACCCGCCTGTGATTTACATATCAATGTGGCCCTCAAGTTACATATCAATCATGTGTGCATGCACAGAACAGGGCTGGTCAGCATTAATTACTTAATGGGCTGGGCCTATCTTAAGGTAGGGGCCTGGAGCTACAGCTCCAATAGCCCCTATGTTAATCTGGCCCTATTGTCTCCTCAGTGGCTGGGGCTCTGCCGCTGGCAAGGCACCGACGCAAGATGTCATTCCGTCCGCAAGCGGGGCTATGCATTTGGCTGGGACAGCTGTATGCTCTCCCTGTGCCAAAACTACTAGCACCATCTCCCATTGAACGATTGGCTCCAGGGGCGTAACGATAGGGGTTGCAGGGGTTGCAATTGCAACCGGGCCCCATGGTCCAGGGGGCCCATGTGCCTCCCTTGTACACCTGAATAGGAGGGATGGCGGGGTTGGCATTTAGAGGACCCAATCTCCTCCATTTTCCTCTATCCAGTTTACTTGTCTTCTGCTGTTCCCAGGGCCCCTGTGTGCTTCCCTGGTCCCCCTGGGGCCTGCTGCAGAACTTGTGAAAGGGCCCCACTGCAGTACCGTAATAAAGGGACCCACAATAGGAGTAAAGGGCCCCAGGATCAGTGGGAAGAGGAAAGGGCCCTGGCCAGGGGTCGGGGGGCCCTTCATAATTTCTTGCACCGGGGCCCTGAAGGTTCTAGTTACGCCTCTGATTGGCTCCCTCCACAGGTTTACGTATACTTAAACCCTATGGCTGTATTCCATCCTCTCCCCACTTGAGCGTGACTCCATGAGAGGCGCACACTCCTGAAACCTTTACCAGGTACAAACCAAACAGAGTGTGGAGCATTGCGGGGGATCTCTTTTTCTTTCTCTCGTTTTCTCCCCATGCCTAAATTATGTATATAACCTTTGTAACTATATACTACCACACTGTGATTCTGTTCAACCTCCTTATGGCTATGTACTATGTTTTGGTTGCAGTTTTTGTGACCCTCGCTGGTGAAACCTCTGGGCGCTTCTTGTGGTAGCACAGTCCTGAACCTTGGAGGTGCATGCTGGTGTCTGTGGTGCGCGAGGCGGTTTGCAGCAATTATGCCTAGAGCCCATTTTCCCACTGCAAGCTTGAGGGTGTGCATATGCTGTATGGTATACATGTAAGTGCTCAATGAGTTTTGAATGTTATGCACCTATGTGCAAATCACATCAAGATTGGAACCTTATTGTTTATGATGTGACCTTTCAGTTACTTTGCTTATATTTTAGAAATGAAAGAAACAATTGACCCATAATGTAAAATTGCCTGAAGAAGGATAACACACAGTTAATTCCGAAACATGTTGGTATGATCAAGAAACCCACCCCACTGGTTCATAGTTCCATGAGGTAGTTTATGGGCACTTAATGTCATTAGGGTGTTTTCTACAATCTGTATACTGTATACAGCCTGTTTTTGTTTTTATGATGTATATATGATGTACCTATTAATCCAAAGGGTATATCCCCTGTTTTTATGATTGTCAATACCCAATAAAATGTTATCTACTATTTTTAATGATAATACTCTAAATATAGTCTTTTTTTTGCCTATAATATCCAAGGGGGTTTGTTTGTTCTAGCACATTGTGCTGGTTTTTTCTCTATGGTGTCAGTAGAGCAGTCAGCGGTGTCAGTAGTTTTTTTTAATTATTTTATTTTTTATTATTTTTTTTCAAATTGATTTTTATTTTCTAATAATTTTTTTCACGGTGCTTCGGTTGGGGGGTGGGGAGGCTGTGGATGGTTATGGCTGGGCGGTGTCAGTAGAGGAGCGGACAGTGTCAGTAGTTTTTTTGTTTATTTATACATTTTTTTACAAATATATTTATTTTTACAATTTAATTTCTTGTTCTTTTCTTTTCTTTTTTTTAATTCACAATTCTTTTTTGGGGAAGGAGGTTGGAAGTGAATCATATCAGAAGGGCAGTGGAAGGTGTCAGTAGAGAAGTGGACTGTGTCAGTATTTTTTTTATAATTTATATATATTTTTTTACATTGCTTACCTTTTCTTGGGGGGGGGGGGGGGGGTA
>BLSH010159879.1:315010-332227 GCA_018402905.1 Glandirana rugosa
CAAAAATGATAATTATAAAAAAAATATTTAAAAGAAAGTAAAACAATAAAAAAGGTACAGTGTATCGTTGTTTTATTCTTTTTTTGAAAAAAAGTAAAGGTTTTTGGAAACGGTACCAAATACAAACTGATTATTTATACACAGAAAGAAATTGCAATTTAAAAAGCCACAGATGTGGAAAATTAAACTTTAATTGCCATTTTGACCTGTGTGTGTCACCCTGCATTTGTACCAAGACCAAACATATTGTGGGGGATGGAAATTTTTGATCAGGACCTTTTGGGTGATTTCTGTTATTATGATTTAAAAAGGAGCCAAACAATGATGTGATAAATTGCTTCATATGATCACTATCCTTAAATAAAAGCGTTATTTGGCACAATCGGTCATATTTTCAATATCAATGCCAAACTTTCATGATTTCAGTCAGGGTATGCAAACTTTTAAACACAACTGTATGTCATTCTATAATGTGTCCCATTTAAAATTACAGTACACTAAAATGTTTCAGGTATAAACCATGGCAAAGGTTTTTGGAAATGAAAAAAAGTTTTTTTCTTATTTTGTTGCTATGTGACATGGAAAAAATAACAAAATGAAAGAAAATTTATAAAAAAAATATTAATAGTAAAAACAAAAGATTGCATTGCATTTAAGGCAATCTATCAGCCAGATAGACCTAAGTGGTTCAATTAAGTTGAAGATATATATGCTCGATGAAATCATCAAAAAAGACAAGGACCACCTCATCCAGGCCCTAGTGAACCTTTTAGAGATGCAGGAGGTGCTTGCTGCTTTCTCTCATACTTTTCTCTTTCCTTTACTCCCTCCTCATCTCTATTGCCTTCTTCTGCATGGTCTCTTAACTGTTTGGGGAGGGACATGAGACCGCAGGATGGTCACCATGGACCATGTTCCCTGCCTGAGTGCTAATTATTTGGTTTGATGACATTGCTAATTAAAGGTTGAGGTGACTCCTTACCTTCACGGAGGGGGACCCCCGGTTCAGCAGTCTGTCTTTGAACAGTATACTTAAAGCGGAGTTCCACCCAGAATTTTTTTTTTTTTTTTGGCATCCGCTCTTTTAATACTAAATAGATGTAACCTTTTGTTTCTTTACTTTCAAACCGCCTAGTAATTCCATGTATTTTTTACTCACAATTTCGTTTCTCTCACTGCTGGACTTTTCCATTTTAGGTGAGGGCAACTGAAGCCCATCCTGGGTCTCCTGGCATCTCTTCCTGAAAGAAGTGCATGGTGGGTAACCCTCATGCACTCCTCGATCTCGGTCAGCCTTAAATCACGTCATTTCCTGTCTGGAAATAACACGATTTTACAGTACAGGGAAGCCCACTGACACCTGGTAAATGAGGAGTCACAGCTCCCAGAAGGGCAGGGGAAGCAGGAAGTGAGGAGAAGAGCCTAGGACCTAATAGGGGCAGATTACAGAGACCACCTAGCAACTTAGGGTGAGTTATAATATTTTTTTTCTTCAAAGGCAAGTCTATACAGGCAAATGACTTGAATGATGTAAAAATAAATTTCTGGGTGGAACTCCGCTTTAATATTCAGGGAATGCAGTCACAGCCCTAACCTTTAATATGCCGGATTCTATGGGTGTGACAATGTACTGTATGTAAGCTATGCAACTGTACTCTGATATTTTTCTTGCATTATACCGTTTTACTTCTGTATTGTATTGTTAAAAATGTAATAAAAACAGACTGGTAAATAAATAATCAAAAAATAATTTCTCTGTATTGCGCTGAGGTACTGTTTTCCAAGATAGTTTAGGTATGTAGAGTAATTGAGTGTTAAAAATAGGGAAGCGGTGGATATATTTTGAGAATCTGGTTATATGTTTGGTATATTTTAGGGTTTTTCAACCAGGGTTCCTCCAGAGGTTGCTAGGGGTTCCTTGAGCAATGGTCAATTTCTACCTCTCAGATAAATTCCCAATGATACCATTGATATTTTTAGCTATCTGTAAGGGGGGTAATTCTTCCCAATGACCTCAAGTGTAAGGAGCATTCTTCCCATTGACCATCACACTAATGGATCACGAGTTGTAGATTTTTAATTTTAAGCAGGGGGTCCCCGAGACCAGAGAATTATTTCAAGGGTTTCTCGGTGTTGAAAAGGTTGAGAAAAGCGGTTTTAACGTATGCCTGAAAAATAGGTAGTATTTGGCGGTTGCTTTATATTCTGAGTAAATAATTAGCTGTAATTGCTGTATTCAGAGTAAATAATTAGCATGGAAGACAAAGTGTATGTTAGAGGGAATGTTTGGAAATTTGCTATGGACTTCGGATAAAGTCAGGGCTTTATAGGCATTGGTGTTATCAAGATACTGTATTGAAATAATTCCCATTACAATGCTGAAATATTTGTATTTGGCAGCCTGGTATAAAGTTGTCATCTCCCAACAAGAGCAGGAATAAGGAAGCAATGCACTTAGGTGAGGGTTCCCATAGTATATGACAAAAGCACCCAATTAAATGAATACGAGGATCGGGGACTGATCCTTGAGGCAGAAGTTCTTTATCCCTTTCACGCCTAAGCCTATTTCTGACATTTATTGCTTACAAGTTAAAATCAGTATTTCTTGCTAGAAAATTACTTAGAACCCCCAAACATTATGTATATTCTTTTTAGCAAAGACCCCAGAGAATAAAATGGCAATTGTTGCAATATTTTATGTCACGTGGTATTTGCGCAACAGTCTTTCAAACGCAGTTTTTTGGGGGGGAAAAAAGACGCTTTCATGAATTAAAAAAAAACTGAACAGTAAAGTTAGCCTAATTTTGTGTATGTTGTGAAAGAGGATGTTACGCCGAGTAAATGGATACCCAACACGTCATGGTTAGAAATTGTGCACACTCGTGGAATGGCGATGAACTACAGTACCTAAAAATCTCCATAGGCGACGCTTTAAAAAAAAAAAAAATTAACGGTTGCTAGGTTAGAGGTGGAGAGGAGGTATTTTGCTAGAATTATTGCTCTCACTCTGACGATCGCGGCGATACCTCACATGTGTGATTTAAACACCGTTTACATTTGCAGGCGTGACTTACATATGCAATTTCTTTGCTGCTCGAGCACGCAGGGGCGGTGGCGCTTTAAATTTATTTTTTTTATTTAGTTTTATTTTTTTACACTTTCCCTTAAAAAAACAAAAATCTGATCACTTTTATTGCTGTCACAAGGAATGTAAACATCCGTTGTGACAGTAATATGTGGTGACAGGTACTCTTTATGGAGGGATGGTTGGGGTCTAAAAGACCCCCAATCCCTCCTTTGCACTTAAAAGTGTTCGATCGCCAAAATCGGCAATTCTGAAAACTGTAATTTTTTTTAAATCAGCGCCATTGGCAGCCGAGTAAAACGGAAGTGACGTTCTGATGCAAAGGTTTCAAGGTTCAGCAGAAACAAGGCAGGATTATCCAATGGATCAGACAAGGTGCTGGCCAACATCTCAGGTGGCTTAGCAAGAAGAGACATTGACAGACACAGCAGAGGTCAGGTCGCATGTTCAGACCTGGGTCCTGAAGTTCTGACTGAGGTAAAGGAGACAGGGAAAGATAACCAGAAGTGCCACTCTGCCTAGATGGCACAATGTGAGACTTGATCACATGGTAAAGTCCTTTTTTATTTGTTTGAGTGCTGGAGAAATATTAGTGGTAAAGAAATGAATCAAGATGCCTAGATATTAAATTCTGTTTGGCCCATTAAAACTGCATTTTGGGTATTTAGCATTGCTGATTTGTTAAAGTTCCTGGCGATTTGCTCAGATGGAGTGATGGGGCTTATAAAGCAGGACAGGAACCGCAGGAAACAAAGCAAAGCATGTCTTCAGCAAAAGCTGAGATTTTAAATGTATGAAGGACAAACAGGATTGTGTGGAATTGTGGGATGACTTCCAAAAGTCTGAGTAGAGGATCCAAGGCTTAACTGAAGAGAAGTGGTGAGAGGGGTCGGCTTTGTCTTGAACCCCTGTACATCTGCAACCCTTGAGAGAGTTTATTGTGTACAGGAGGGAGGTTGATGGTAAAGGAACAATAAATTGAATGTGAGCATGAAAGTAATCTGCAAAGTCTCTCAGAGCCAAGGCCTTGTGAAGATAAGGCCATAAAATGTTTTATAGAGTCAAGGTTTAAAGCATATACAGTATCTTTTATTGGGAGGAAAGGTTATTGGCAGCTACAGTTGTTTGTATCCCAATTGAAATATGCACTGTCAGGTTTGATATTGATGTATTGATGTCTGTGTCTCCCAATAGAAAGATCCACTCTCTCCAATTGTCACAGGGAATAAAATGGGGGTAAATCAAACATGTTGAGTTGCCACCAGAACAGGAATGGAGGGTTAGTTTATAGAAAGTGAAGGAAAATCTTCCTAAAGGAACACAGATGGCAAAAAACCCTTCCCTACAGGATTACTTTTACCTTAAAAAAATACTTGCTTTTCTTTACTACAGTCACACAATAACGTGGGCACTGAAGTGTGTAATCACACATGCCTGAAAGGATGGGGCCTGCATAACCTCAAAAGATTACTCACTTACTAAGGCCGGGGTTCACATATATGTGAATTGAATGTGGGTTTCTCCGCATCCAGGTGAAAGTTTAAGAAAAAATTTGGACCGGATTTGCACCTGAACCAGTGAACAGGAGGCCGCAGATATGTAAGCCCGGCCCAATTGTAATGATAAAGTATTAAAAAAGTATTATTAGCCTTATTGTTGTGTGCACATGACTTCTCTTCATTTAATTCTATGGACATTGCCATGTGTTGGTTGTCACAGCACAGGCACAAGGGAGTGCTCCCTCCCGTATGGTGTGCTATGGGATAGTACAAGCCAAATAAAAGCTGAGCAATGGCCTAATCCTTCCTCACACTGTCCAAAACCAAAATGTCTAACACATTTGGCTTCTTTAACCCGTTCAGATCCACGCTATAGCCAAAGTCCGGCTCCAGCGCGGATCTGAATTGCCAGGTGGACGTCCTGACCATGTGCGCGCTCCCGGTGCGCACTCACAGGCGGCTGCGGCACGCGCCCGCTGCGTGGGCGTGCCCGCGGATCAGGCGGACTCGATGTCCGCTCGAGACCCGCGATCCCCTGTCAGACCTGCAGAACCGCCGATGTAAACACGGTGGTTCTCCGTTCTGTTGAAGGGGACATGACAGATCTACTGATCCCTGTCACTGGGATCAGTTAGATCTGTTATGTCCCGACCAGCCTCGCCCCCCTCCACAGTTAAAAAACACCCAGGGAACATAGCTAACCCCTTCACTGCCCCCTGCAGGTTAACCCCTTCACTGCCAATGACATTTATACAGTAATCAGGGGACATTTAAATTTCTGATCGCTGTATAAATGTCATTGGTCCCAAAAAAGTGTCAAAAATGTCCGACATGTCCGCCCCAATATCGCAGTCCCGATAAAAGTCGCAGATCGCCGCCATTACCAGTAAAAAAATAAATAAATAATAAAAACGCCATAAATCAATGTCCATAGTTTGTAGGCCCTATAACTTTTGCGCAACCCAATCAATAAACGCCGATTGCGATTTTTTTTAACCAAAAATATGTAGAAGAATATATGTCGGCCAAAACTGATGAATAAATTAGTTTTTTTATTTTTGGATATTTATTATAAACAAAAAGTAAAAAATATTGTTTTTTTTTCAAAATTGTTGCTCTTTTTTTGTTTATAGCGGCGATCAGAAATGACGCAGAGGCGCTCAAATACCACCAAAAGAAAGCTCTATTTGTGGGAAAAAAGGACGCCAATTTTGTTTGGGTACAACGTCGCACGACCGCGCAATTGTCGTTCAAAGAGCGATATCGCAGTCCCGATAAAAATCGCAGATCGCTGCCATTACTAGCAAAAAAATAAATAAATAATAAAATCGCCATAAATCAATTCCCATAGTTTGTAGACGCGATGACTTTTGCGCAAACCAATCAATATACACCTATTGCGATTTTTTTTACCAAAAATATGTAGAAGAATATATATCGGCCAAAACTGTTGAATAATTTTTATTTTTTATTTTGGATATTTATTATAGAAAAAGGAAAAAATATTGTTTTTTTTTTTTCAAAATCATCGCTCTTTGTTTGTTTATAGCGGCGATCAGAAATGACGCAGAGGGGGTCAAATACCACCGAAAGAAAGCTCTATTTGTGGGAAAAAAATGATACAAATTTAGTTTGGGTACAACGTCGCATGACCGCACAATTCTCATTCAAAATGTGACATCGCTGAAAGCCAAAAATTGGTCTGGGCAGGAGGGGGGTTTAAGTGCCCAGTAAGGAAGTGGTTAAAAAGAATTTTTAATTTTCTCATAGAAAAAGGATCAGTGCTCAAACAAGCCGTAACTGAGCTTAAAGCCGTTCCATCCCATTAACCAAGTTACTTACCATTTTCTGTTGTTTCAGGATCTTCTTTTTGACTCCCCACTTTTTCCTCATCTTTCCTTTGTGATTGTGAATCTGCTAAAAAGGGCTGTTCAGGAGATCGAGGACTTTCACTTCCATTTGCCTGTGTAAACCGGTTTGGCTTTTCTTCTTCCTCTAAAATTGAGAGTATATTAACCACTTCAGCCCCAGGGAAGGGGTTAACATCAGGGGAAATCAAAGGGTTAAGTGTGTGCCTAGGGAGTGATTTCTAATTGTGTGGGGGAGGTGCTGTGACTGGGGGAAGACAGAGATCAGAGTTCCTACTTAGCAGAAACACAAGATCTACATCTTCCCCTCTCACAGAACAGTTCTGCCTCTCCTGAGAACAATCGGTGGGTCCCGGCGGACAATGCGTCTGCTGGACCCACTGATTGGCACCTACGGGAACCAGCGGGAGTGGGTCGCCGGCGGCGTGCGCGGTCCAGACCTACTGCACGAAATCCCTGCCACAGTATATCTGCGTGGGGCGGTCCTTAATAGGTTAAGCAAGTTACTTACTATTTTCTGGTGTTTCAGGATTTTCTTATTGAGTTCCCACTTTTTCCTCCTCTTTTCTTTGGGATTGTGAAGCTGCTAGAAGGGGTTTTTCAGAAGTTCGAGGACTTTTGCTTTCAGTTGCCTGTGTAGACCGGTTTGCGTTTTCCTCTTTCTCTAAAATATCAAGCGTTGTTTATATATTAAACAGTATGCCAATTGTATACATAAAATTCAACCATATAGAATTACATACTGTAAAACATAGCCAAAGTAATATCAAGGAAGGGGGGACATTTTATTTCAGTAATTAACCCATTTGCTCCAAAAGTATGAATATATGCGGCCCCCACTGGACTGGGTTTTTTTTCTGTGGGGCCGCATATCTCCATATCTGTCATTTTGCTGGGAGTGTGTTGCACAGCGGACTCCCAGCACAGAGACTGGGGTCTCACCGGGAGCACAGGGTCCCGTAGCCCGTAGTGATGATCGGTACCCGGAACTCCCAGGTGTAGGTCACCTGATCGCTGTGATAGCCACTGATTGACTACCACAGTGATCAGTCACTGTGAAGCCCGCCCCTGTGTTTTTCCCTCTGTGAATGGAGAGGAAATATACATTGTGTCTCTCTCTTTGCAGAGTTGTAAAAGAATAAAAAAAAACAATAATAATAATAATAATTAAAAAATAAATAGCTAGATCAAGGTGTGATCAAAGTTAGTGTTTGGGCTAAAAGTCAAGGTCAAATGTCATGTTCAGTATATTCTGGGCAGGAATGTTTGAATAAATGTTGGTGAGTTTTGAGTAGGATAAAAAAAAAAAAAAATCAAAATGCACACCATTGTTTCTGGGCTGTACTACGGGTACACACAGCAACTAACATACACATACAGTATGTGATCGTCCGGAGCTGGAGAATTTATCTTGGGTTGCTCTTTGGTGGAAGGTAAAGTGGTTGTAAACCCTTTATAACCACTTTTACTTACAGGTAAGCCTATATTAAGGCTTACCTGTGGGTACCGTGAATATCTCCTAAATATTCACTGTATATACTTGTACAGAAAGAAACGGCCCGCGTGGGAAAGGGAAAACCTGATTGAAACCTTTAAATACATCAAAGGGGTGAATAAGGTTTAGGAGGGCAGTCTTTTCAATATGAAACCAAAATCAAGAACACAGAGGACATGACCTCAAACTAACTGGAAGGAAGTTCAAAACTAATCTTAGAAAGTATTATTTTACTGAAAGGGTGGTTGATGATTGGAATAAACTACCAACAGAGGTTGTGAGACAGTCAACAGTAAATGGCTTCAAACATGCTTGGGATAAACATAAATCCATAGTCAGACAACGAGGTTAATGGGAAAACAACAAAAAAGAAAAACAAAAACAAAAAATGGGCAGACTCGATGGAGTACTCAGTCTTTTTCTGCCGTCACTTTTCAATGCCTCTAAAGGGCTGTGCCCTAACGTCATCGCGTCTGCGGCCAATCACAGCGCCAGAGCCGCTAACCCGGAAGTAACTCCAGTGGAAGATGTTGGCCCTGTACTTGGAGTGCCAACTCCGATTCAGGGCATCATTCTAAGGCAAGTGTTTCATAATGAGCTAGTATGTGATGCATACTAGCTCATTATGCCTTTCTCTTGCAGGTTTTTTTAAAATTATTTACAACCTCTTTAACCACTTAAGGACCGGAAGGGTTTCCCACTTTAGGACCAGAGCACTTTTTGCGATTCGGCCCTGCGGCGCTTTAACTGACAATTGAGCGGTCGTGCAACGTTGTACCTAAACTAAATTTGCGTCCTTTTTTTCCCACAAATAGACCTTACTTTTGCTTTTCTATTTGATCCCCTCTGCGTCATTTCTGATCACTGCTATAAACAAAAAAAAGAGCGACAATCTTGCAAAAAAACCCCAATATTTCTTACTTTTTGCTAAAATACAAATCAAATAAAAAAATATAAAAAAACAAAAAATGTATTCATCAGTTTTTGCCGATATGTAGACTTCCTCATATTTGTGGTAAAAAAAAAAATTGCGATCAGCATTTATTGATTGGTTTTCGCAAAAGTTGCCGCGTTTACAAACCTAAAAATTAAATTTATGGCATTTTTACTATTTTTTTTTACTGCTAATGGCGGCGATCTGCGATTTTTAATCGAGACTGCGATATTGCAGTGGACATGTTGGACATTTTTGACACTTTTTTGGGACCGATGACATTTATACAGCGATCAGAAATTTAAATATCCACTGATTAACCTGCAGGGGGAGATCTAGGGGTTAACTGTGTTCCCTAGGCGTGTTCTAACTGTGAGGGGGCTGGGCTGCCAGGGGCATAAGAGATCTAACTGATCCCAGTGACAAGGATGAGTAGATCTCTTACATGCTGCCTGACAGAGCGGGGAACTGCCGTGTTTACATCTGCGTTTCTCCGTTTTTCTTCTCTGCCAGGCAATCGCAGCTCGCCGGCAAAAATAGAGTCCGCCCGACTCGCTTCCACACTGCGCGTGGTATATTTACTGCGGCGGTGTGGACGCGTCCCGCGAATCGCTGCAAAAAGGCGGCGATTCGCACAGGTGCAGCTAGGGGGCGAGCGCTCGCCGCCGCCCTCTCATGCTCGACACACTCCAGAGGAGTGTGCCTGCTGCTCGAGTGGACCCGATGTCCGCCGGCGAGTCACGATGAGCTGCCAGAGCCAAAGAGCGGGGAACCACCGATGTAAACACGGTGGTTCCCCGCTCTGTCAGTGCGGGCATAGGAGATCTACTGATCCCTGTCACTGGGATCAGTTAGATCTCTTATGCCCAAGGTAGCCCAGTGCTCTGGTCTTACAATTGGCTGCTTGACCCTACCACTGTCCTAGGGGATGGAGCAGTAGACAGGCAGATGAGATGAATATGAATGAAATGAATAATAATGGGTAATACTACATTTAATATACAGGATATTTAACAATAAGCAGCCTGTCTACTGCTCCATCCCCTAGGACAGTGGTAGGGTCAAGCAGCCAATTGTAAGACCAGAGCACTGTCACATGACTAACGGGAGTGACATCACCGCTCCCCTAGGTCACAAACACCAGCTATGCCAATTTTAGCTGTGGAGAAATAAGGAGCGGCAATGGATTGCTGGTAAGAGGAGGATATGCTGTGCTTTGCAAGGTGACAGTATCTCTTAGGGTCCTTTCATACAGGCTTGTCAGTATACGGACCCTTTGCTCAGCGGGCATCGATCCGCTGATCCCTACTGAGTAGGCAGATGACGGATCCGTCTCAGCTCACTGTGCAGAGACTGACCTGTCAAAGCCCCGCTCTCCTCTATGGAAGATTGTATGAAAACGGACCGCCTGTTCCTTTTTAATCCAATCCGATTCTCCAGCTGGTTGGAAAATAGGGTATCCATCTGTCTGGATTTCACGGAGAGGATGGGATCAGATATCGGCGGATATCAGTGGACATGTGACCGCTGATATTCGTCGTTCCATAGGGCTGAATGGAGCGTCCGATCAGCTCTGCCTGAAAAACAGACAGCTGTACTGATCGGAACGCCCATGTGAAAGGACTCTTAGTATTCAAGAAGCAGAGGAGGAAACTCTGAACACCCAAAGTTGATTTTATGCAGAACTCCTCCAACAAAAACAAACGGCTTTTTAAAAATAGAGAATGCCATGAAAACCTTTGAATCTTTATCATCTCTTAATATGTTACAAAGGAGATTGGATAAACCCACAAGAAATATGGACAACCATTTTACACTGGAATTCACATTGGTATATTATTCCAGACTGATGAATATTTTATTTAAAGAGTTTAATGCGTGTCCCTTACCTTTACTCCAAGGTTTTTTTATCCACAAAATGAATACAGCGATAAGTATCACAACTCCTATGACACTACCGATAATAATGCCCACATGAGATGAGGATTCTGAAGAAATAAAAGTCAATAATAATTAAATAAGTGGAGGGTGTTAGCAGTACATACATGGGGTATATACATAATCACATAAAGAATACGTAACTTGAAGATCTGATGATTTTTCATACCATAGGTGAGGCGGAAGTCCTCCTGTAGAGGTTCTTGTAGGGATACATGTTGGATTCTGCAGGAGAACGTTTTGTTCTGGTCATCATCGATCGGTGTGATTGTCACCGTGCTCCTCACTTGGTAGGTTCCATTGTCGTATTTGAGTGGTTCTCCCATGGACTGATTCTTTAGGATCTCCCCATCTTTATACCATGTTACATTAATATCATTAGGGAAGTATCCATTGGCCATACAGGTCAGGTTGTTCTCTGTATTTCTCTGGACTCTCTTGCCAAGTATGTAGAGTAGAGGCTGGGCTGTAGAGGACATAGGGATGGTTAATGAAGCTGTACATTAGATACATACAGTGGGGTATAGAAAAGATCCCCCCTTAAAATAATCACATTTTGTTGCTTTGCAGCATAAAATGAAGACAGATACAGTTTTTGTTTTATCCAGCTGTATTTACTCAGTGTAACTTATAACATCCAAGTGAAAGGTATAACACAAACATGTCAGAAAAGAAAATCAATACAGAATCACCAAGTTAGAAAAGGGATAGGAAATGACTTGTAAACTCAACTGTAGCTAATCACCTTCTCAATGGCACACAAAGCCATCTGACTTTAATCTGTGATCAGCTGTGGTCATTTTGATTAGCTTAGCATGAATAGAGCTTTCCTGGAGCATTTCAGCCCCTGATGCAATCAATCAACTATGGGTGGCAAGTCATGGTCAAACGATCTCCGGGATAAAGTTGTAGACAGGCACAAGTCAGAAGATGGATACAAAAAAAAATTCACAGGATTTATCAATGTCTAGAAGCACAGTGAAGTCTATTATTAAGACGTAGAAAGTATTTGGTACAACACAGACCCTCCCTGGATCAGGACGTTGCTCCAAACTGGATGAAAGACCCAGGAGGAAACTGGTCAGAGAAGCTACCAAGAGGCCTACAGCAAATCTGAAGCAGTTGCAGGAATTTATGACAAACAGTGGTCATTGTGTGCATGTGACAACAATATCACACATTCTCCACAAATGTGGCTTGTATGGGAGGGTTGCAAGAAAAAAGCCACTCCTCAAGAAAGGCCGCATGCAGTCACCACTGAGCCTTGCCAAAAAGCACCTTGAAGATTCTGAGGCCACATGGAAAAAGGTGTTAGGGTCAGATGAGACTAGAATTTTATTATGTGGCCATCAACATCATACGATCTTTCTGGTGAAAATCCAGTAAGCTAACCATCCAAATAACACCATTCCTACAGTAAAGCATGGAGGTGGTAATATCCTGTTATGAAGGTGTTCTCTGCAGCAGGGACTGGAGCACTTGTCCGGATAAAAGGAAAAATGGATGGGGCAAAATACCATCAAATTCTTGAGGAAAATCTGCTGCCCAATGCCAGAAAGTTGTCAGAGGGAAGAAGGTTTACCTTCCAACATGACAATGACCCAAAGCACACAGCAAAAATGAACACACAGTGGCTGAAGGAGAATAAAGGTGAATGTTCTTGCATGGCCTAGTCAGAGCCCAGACTTAAACCCATTGAAAATCTGTGGAATGACTTGAAGACTGCAGTCCACAAATGGTCACCATCAAATTTAACTGAACCTGAGCAGTGCTGCAAGGAGTGGGCAAATATTGCAAAGTCTAGATGTACAGTTCAAGTCTTTTACAGCAGCATGGTGCATTTCAGGTGGTGTTTTTACGGTTTATGTTGATCATATTAAATGTATTATTACCGTTATTGTTCATTTCACCTCGTATCTCTGCCTGTCTTAAACTTTATTTGATGACAATATATGAAGTTTATTTTTACTGATTGGCTTGATGCTTACATTCTTTAAATGTAGCATTGTAGATGGGTACTGGTGTTACCGTCAGTTATTTCTTTGTGATAGTGGGCTCCATTCACAATACCTTACTGTATCCAAGTGTGCAGTAAGAGATCGCATATTGTTTTTCAAAAAGTTTTTAGTATGCACTAAACAAAAAAAAAGCTACTAATTAGTTAGGAGCTATTTTATGAAGTCATGCGGTAATTTACCGCCGGCATCCTTACCACAGGCTGTCACTATCTGGTTGTTCAGGAGTGGGCGGCCGCTGGCATCCTTAAAACCAGTAACTGTCATGGTTGTTAAGGAGCAGGGAGCCGCCGCGTCCATAACAACCGGTAAAGTCATCAGCTGTCAGTGGGCTTCCGGTGACCGCTAACAGCTTAAAATGCCGGCAAAAAAATTAAGAAAACTCTTAGAGTCTGGTGCGGATTTTGAGGGGCACCCCCACGCCAAAATTAAATAAATAATAAAACAAAAACAAAAATAAAAATAAACAAACAAAATAAAAAAGGCGTGCCCCCTCAAAATCAACACCATCCGAGCATGCAGCCTGGCAGGTCAGGAAAGGCAGGGGACAAGCGAGTGCCCCCTCCTAAACCATACCAGGCCACATGCCCTCAACATGGGGGGGGGGGGTGCTTTGGGCCCACACTCTCCCCAAAGCACCTTGTCCCCATGTTGAGGACAAGGGCCTCTTGCCCACAACCCTGGTCAGTGGTTGTGGGCAGGGGGCTTATTGGAATCCCCCCATGCGAATGAGTATGGGGTACTCGTTCACCAAAAAATAAAAAAACAAAGGCGGTTTTTCAATCAAACTTAATTACCGCGGTCATCAAATATGGAGCAGCAAATCAGCATGTGGGGGCTATACCCCACTTATGAAATGGTGTGTAACAAATACCTGCTGCAATGAAATCATAGCGCTAATGTCAGGCAAATAAACAATGAGTTCTGATAATCAGCAGTATGAGTCCGGGGGTGTAAATCGTGAAGCACAAGAGTGATACTACTCAGTACACAAGAAGCAGTCCCAATACCATAAACATCGCCTGCTGCAGTGCAATAGTAACGCTAATGAAATGTATTCTAATGAACAGTATTGACAGTTTAAAGATGTAAAGCAAATGATATGCCATCACAAACTCAGTTGATGAATAAATAAAAATGAAGGTGGTCCTCAGTGTGGTCCCTCCGGTGGGCACTGATGACACCCCCCACTCACCAGATGTTGGTGACCCCCGTCACAGAGGTCGCATAAGCTCAGTGGGAGATGTCAGATGTGCATATATCCAGAATTCTTCAGATCCCAATCCCGATCCGAAACCACGCTCAGGGCCAGAAGAAAGCAAATAATGGAACTCCAAACGTGAAGAACGTAGTTCAAGCGTTTATTAAAATAGTAGTAAAACATTGGCACAAATCGTAAAAACGATCGTACAAGCGACCGCGGAGTGTTCGTTCAGTAGAACGAGGAAGCAGGGGACGCCGAATGCACTCCACCTGCGTTCCTCCAAGTGGAAATGACGTGTAGGTCCTTAGGACGGTTTTTGACAAGTCCTTCATTAAAAAAATAAAAAGTCCCCTGATGTAGATCCATCGTGAACCACAATGACATCTGCCACCGCCGACCCGGAAAAAAAAAAATAAAATTTGCTCTCACATTGAATGCTTCCCCCGTCTGCCAGTTCTTAAATAACTAAGTAACATCATCTACCCAGCATGCCCCTGGCCGCATTGGGAAATCACCTAAATACCGCATGTGATCCGATTCTGTGAATGGAGGCCATAGAGTGTTTATGTACAGCCTGGTGTGTCAGAGGAGCCAAGGTCTTTGAGAAGTTTGAGGCCAGAAACAGAGGACCCATCTTAACCAGCGACTCCTTTGGGGGTAGCGCTACATGATGTTAAATATAATTTTCAAATAACTTTATCTTGCTGATCGGGTAGAGGAAATCATACTGATGGAAATAATAGTTCTTTATGCAAGCTCTAAGAAGAAGCAGGTTATAACTATTCCCATAATAAAAA
This sequence comes from Glandirana rugosa, assembly GCA_018402905.1. Classification (NCBI taxonomy): domain Eukaryota; kingdom Metazoa; phylum Chordata; class Amphibia; order Anura; family Ranidae; genus Glandirana; species Glandirana rugosa. The sequence goes on from BLSH010159879.1 coordinate 329,846, forward strand.
AAAAAATCCAATCTAAATTCTGTACCTGAAACTTTCATGCTGATCTCTCTCTTCATTAGGAAAGAACTGTAGTTGACTGAACATGTGTAGACTCCTCCGTCTGATACAGATGGATTAGATATGGTCAAATCTGCACTTCCATTCAATGCTCTATCTTTATCCAATGAATATCTGGAATCAGGTGATGTCACAGTGTTATCATAGCTTAGGATGGGTTTTCCTTGTAAGTACCAAACAACGGCAAAATATCTGGGATCTGCAGGAAGTTTATCTGCTGTGAAGGTGCAGGGAATGTGGGCAGTGGATCCAACTCTGGCTTCATATGTAGAAGGTCCGGTCATCTGTAGAGCAGCAACTGCATGAGACGATAATAAATAATCTTTATACTTACATTAAGATGAACCTGTTAATCTTACTTTAAAGGCACAAACATTTCACTAATGCACTTTATGTGCCCCAAATGCATTTGTAAACCCAGATATTATCCTGCAAAAGTGGTGGTGACAGCTTTAACTGTGCTGTAAGAAGCCAGTGCTGAAAGCAGAGCTGTGGGAGGGGCCCAGCAGGCTCCACCCATTACAGGCTGCCTGCAGAAAACTACAATAGGGGGCGGAGACAAGACCAGTCATCCTGCACAAGGAGAGAGAGCAGAGTGAGCGGTCTTTATTACAGGAAGTCTCACACTGGATTACTGCACAGATCTGGAAGAAATACACAAAGCTCACTGGGATTCAAGAAAAATACTGGAGTCCAGCTTCAAATTAAGGCAATTAAAAGCAGAACCCCATTGTGCAGCAATCTTTATTCCTGCTCCTTCTTCCCACGTGCTGCATGGATGTCCTCCCTTATTTTAACGTTAATTTGTTACATCATAATATCTGTTTGATAAGTGCATGAAAATCACCTGTTGATCCAGCCACAAATTCGGTGAGCTCCTAACTGTATACTCTTCCTTTGCTGCTCTCAATTCCAAAGAAGTTTTATCAGTTGTACCCAGTTCTCAGCTGTGAACTACAGAAGCCCCACCCTCCCCATGTTATGAAAGATCAGGAAAGTGGGAGGTGTTCTGTAGTGCAAATCACAATCAAGCAGCCTAGGGTGGCAATTCTACACCTCCATGATTTTACATATGCTTTAATGTTTCGTGGCTAAGCCTGCAAATTTATGATAAAGACTGGGCGTGGTTTAGTGGTTAGCACTTTCACCTAGCAGCAAAAAGGGTCGCTGATTTGAATCCCAACCATGACACTACCTATCTGGAGTTTGCATGTTCTCCCTGTGCCTGCATGGGTTTCCTCCGGGTGCTCCAGTTTCCTCCCACACTCCAAAGACATGCTGGTAGGTTAATTAGATCCTGTCTAAATTGGCCCTAGTATATGTATGAATGTGAGATAGGGACCTTAGATTGTAAGCTCCTTGTGGGTAGGGACTGATGTGAATGTACAATGTATATGTAAAGCGCTGCGTAAACTGACAGCGCTATATAAGTACCTGGAATAAAATAGTTACAGTTTGTGAGGTTGAAAAAAGACATACTGTAAGTCCATCAAGTCCAACCTATGTGGGTAAATAAATGACTGAATAGTCAGATTCTTGCAGTCATAACTGATTTTGTTAAATATATTATATATATACATACACACATACATATCACCACACACACACATATATACATACATACACACACACACACACAGTAGTGCTCATAAGTTTACATACCCTGGCAGAATTTTTGATTTCTTGGCCATTTTTCAGAGAATATGAATAACACAAAATCATGTCTTTCCCCTGTGGTTAGTGTTTGGTTGAAGCCATTTATTATCAATCAACAGTATTTACTCTTTTTAAATCATAATGACAACAGAAACTACCCAAATGACCCTGATCAAAAGCTTACATACCCTGGTGATTTTGGCCTAATAACATGCACACAAGTTGACACAAAGGGGTTTGAATGGCTATTAAAGATAACCATCCTCACCTGTAATCTGTTTGCTAGTAATTAGTGTGTGTGTATAAATGGTCAATGAGTTTCTGGTCTCCTGACAGACCCTTGCATCTTTCATCCAGTGCTGCACTGACGTTTCTGGATTCTGAGTCAAAGGGAAAGCAAAATAATTGTCAAAGGATCTGCGGGAAAAGGTAGTTGAACTGTATAAAACAGGAAAGGGATATAAAAAGTTATCGAGAATACCAATCAGCAGTGTTCAAACTCTAATCAAGAAGTGGAAAATGAGGGGTTCTGTTGAATCCAAACCACGGTCAGGTAGACCAACTATAATTTCAGCCACAACTGCCAAGAAAATTGTTCTTGTTAAAAGAACCGTCAACACCGACTTTAATATCAACCAGATGGACTGGCACCAAACCTAAGTTGTCTTG
>BLSH010159879.1:340100-352226 GCA_018402905.1 Glandirana rugosa
CACATAAATATAGGTGTTTAAATTTAAAGACACTTGTAGAGGTAGTCAAATAACACATAGGGAGCACACGAAGTTAATTTCAGGGTGAGGGGATAAGGGTAAAACAATGGAGATGTTCACAGAAATTTAAATTTGTGGATATAAATACACTGATGCATATAATCACAAATATTACATGATAAAATATCAATCATAAACGATAATACAAATTCATAACAATGGATATAAATGTGGTAAGCTCAGTACATTGACCCCTTCCATCAGGTATTTGATATACAGACTGGTAAATATATATACACAGACAGGTCTGCGTGGCCAAGGACCTCATTGTTCCTATTGAGTTTGGTTGTATAAAATGCATAGAAAGTTGAACCCACAGCAGCTTTTAGCTCTACGCACGTTTCGTGGCTTTGAGCCACTCGTCAGGAGCAGGCTCGTGGTGGGTCTAAAAAAAGATTAATATAGGATCAGCCATTGACAAAAAGTGAAAACATTGGGGGTATGAATCCCTCCACAAACTGCGCATGCAACTTACAACACTCATACGATGGTGATACACCGTCGGAGCCAAAGGCCCGTCCAGGGCCATCAGGGCCGGGAGCATGATGGCAGCAACCCGCAGTCGGCATCACCCCAGGTGGATGAGTGCGTCCTGGTGATAGGAAGACCCATGGTTGAAGCATGGGATGATAGTGTGCCGTGGGAGAGTTGGATTAAATGAACAACTGTTGAGTGGGTGTGTGTATGGAAGATCAAAAAAGAAAGGAAGGAAGGAAGTGGAGCTGAATCAAGGGAAGGGAGCTGAAGAGCAGACAAGATATGGAACAGAGACCTGTGAAGTGGAGAGGTGAATGAGATCCAAGAAACCAGATGAATTGAGGAGGGATAGAGAGGAAAAGGAGTGAAGGAAGGTAGGTAAGGGCTAGGGAGGAAAAAAATAGATGAAAGCTAGATAGACAACCAGACCAATGGGTGATCAAAATGGAAAGTGACAGTAAAATGAATGTGAATGTTGCCCGTAAACGTGAGGCATGGTCATCCATGATAACACATACATGTTGGTGTATTGTGTGCAGGACGCCAAGATCCACCAAGGGTGGCACCTAATTAGGTGTCACCAACTGCTCACCCACCGTCACGCACGTGGAAGCAAGAGTCGGGCGGGGAGGCGCCAAGCGATGGACTGCCCAGCATCCCACCCGCCCACAGTGTCCGCGAGCGTGGTTGACTCAGCTGGTACAGCATCACAAAAAGGACGCTTAACAGACAGCATGGGTGACGTGGCGCAGATGCGGAGTGGCGATGGACCCGCCCCCCTGTGCGACATCCGCTACACGGAGGTGGAGGGAGCCGCCAGTGCACATCGCAGCTCCCGGACCGACAGGATCCAAGGCAAGCCCAAGGACCCAACAGCTCACACCACTGAGGTGCAAGAAGAGCAACAGATAGCAGTGGAAAGGATAGGCTATATACATATAACTCCAGTAAAAGCATTGGCAATGTGAACAGTTACACTAGGGGAGGTACCATAGGCCAATAACGGGCAGCACTGTGTATAGAAATTAAAAAATGTAGACCCTGTGTGTGCTTCCATCCCTATTGAATATAAAGGGGAGAAGGAAATAAATGGGGGGAGGAAAATTGGGACTTTAAATGAAGCCATGGCCTGGTAACGCCTTCCATCCCTGCCTTGTAAAGGAAACAAATTTTGCAGTGTTGCAAGATTTGGGAAGAGAGGAGTGGAACTTTAATTGAAGCACGCGAGGGATACACAATAAACTGATGGAGATGTTCACAGAAATTTAATTTGTGGATATAAATATACTCATGCATATAATCACAAATATTACATGATAAAATATCAATCATAAACAGCAATACAAGTTCATAACACTGGATATAAATGTGGTAAGCTCAGTACATTGCCCCCATCCATCAGGTATTTGATATACAGACTGGTAAATATATATATACACAGACAGGTCTGTGTGGCCAAGGACCTCATTGTTCCTATTGAGGATGGTTGTATATCAAATACCTGATGGATGGGGGCAATGTACTAAGCTTACCACATTTATATCCATGGTTATGAATTTGTATTATCTTTTATGATTGATATTTTATCATGTAATATTTGTGATTATATGCATCAGTATATTTATATCCACAAATTAAATTTCTGTGAACATCTCCATCAGTTGATTGTGTATCCCTCATGTGCTTCAATTAAAGTCCCACTCCCCTCTTCCCAAATCTTGCAACACTGCAAAATTTGTTTCCTTTACTTTGAGAATACAAAAAGAGATTTATTGTCTCTTAACAGAACTGGGGAGAGAGGGTTAGGGCCTGGACACACTTAGGCTGGTGCAAAAACACTTGGCAAACTCAGACACAAATGGGAATAGAAGGACAGCTATACAGTTTAAGGACCTTTAAGCAGGATTGTAGCAAACTGTATCTGGCTGTCTCCTATAGCAACTCAGACACTTCAACTTCACTTCATTGCAGATCTGTACACATACAACTCACGGTATCTCCGGTGTGTAGATCTTTCCTTCACTTCACAGCCTCCCGTTGTAGATTCTCCAAACTGAGCTCCCAGTCTCTCAATAGACTCTTTGGATTCCCACTGCCACTGGGTCCCTTGAGCTCCTCCACAGCTAACTGATGTATCCTCCAAGCGTCACCCACACTGGCCCGCTGGAGCCCTGACTTGGCTCTTCAGCTAACCCGCTGAACTCTCTTGCAAGCATCACCCCCCCACTATCCTACTGGGTCCCTAGCTTGACTCCTCTGAAGCTTACCCAACTTCAACGTCCCTGGTTAGTGAAAAAGGCTGCTCTGGTACTCTCTCAGACTCTGAACACTGGCCTCTGATAACAAGAGTGGTCGTCCCTTGTTGGCAACGGCTTTCCTTCACCTCCGGCGAAGCTGGGTTCTCCAGCTGGCAGAACCCGTGCAACGATCCGTTTCCCCCTCAGGCAGAACCTCTGCAACAATCAGGCTCCCCTCTACACACGTGGCTAGGCCTCAGGTTTCAGGCCCAACCTTCAGCTGCTGACACACGTCCCCCGGCCTCAGCCTGGGGCAGAAGAATACTGATCACCTGACTCCTTCCACATAAATAAACTATCCCAGCATGCAAAGTAGTTAAAGGGCAACTCCATATTTTTTTTAAATTTATTACAGCGTATATAATTGCGACACTAATCATATTGTAATTGAATGTTATTACAAATTACCTCTCCTTTTCAATCTGCAGCCGATGTAAATTTCTGAGAAGGCATTGCAATATGGCTACCTGGAACTGTTCTGTACACAAAGTGTGTACTGACCACTCCCCATAAACATAATTTCCTGCTTGTGTGATTGGCTCACCAATTTTCCCAGAAGCCTGCCTAAGATACAAGTCAGATTTCAGGCATCCCCTGCACAACAATTTCATTTTTGTAGAGATACTTTCAGTAGGAACACGTCTAAAGGGATGCAGCCCAGTAGATTTCCTCATTCGTGTTTTCCAGGTGCACACCTGACAGTTAACGATGAAACCCCTCCCATTAGACCCACTCAGTACAGAGGCACAAACACACAGGGATTTCTTCAGAATAACAAAAGGTAGGAATCTACAACAAAGTTTGTTATAACCCTTGCAATGTACAGAGATCACCCAGGGAGGAATGTTTTTTCCTCAACAAAAGTGGAGATACACTTTAATCTGATTGGCTGAGAAAATATGTCTATTCATAACCTGAACCCACTGTGATCTTGTCATTCTAATGTGAAGGGCAGCAGTGCCACCTATTGACAGAATAGAGAGATGCACCAAATTCAGGCTTTAGGGAAAAGAAAGGCAGTAAATCTCCCTAACAATCAGCCAGACTAGTTACCACCTAGCAGAACTAAATTTGATAGCAATCTTGTTTAAGACCAGGGTGCTACACGGTCAGGTACAGCCGCGGCCATTGCGGATAAGGGAACCCGGCAGTGGAGCCGTTTTGCTTCGGGGCCGGGCACCCACTGCGCATGCGCGAAGCGCACTGCGCTCTGTCAGTGGCGGGGAAGGGAGGAAGAGGGAGCCGGGCTGCTGACAATGCGCCGTGGCTGGGCTCCTGGAAGTGGGAACAGGTATCCTCTTCCTCCTCCCTCCCGAAAGGTGCCAAATGTGACACCTGAGGGGGGTTCCAAATGTGGGTGTCAAAAGCTCATTACCATGTGATCAGCCGTGACGAATAACAGCTGATCACAGTGTAAACAGGAAAAGCCGTATATCGGCTTTTCCTTCAGTCGTGTCTGCAGACGTGAATAGAGGAGAGCCGATCGGTGGCTCTCCTACTGGGGGGGGCTGTGCTGAATGTTGATCAGTGCAGCCCCCCCCCTCGGATCGCCACACTGGACCACCAGGGAGCCGACCAGGACCACCAGGGAGCCCACACAGCGATGCCACCCAGGGACCACAGGAATGACACCCAGGGACGACCAGGTAAGGGGCACACAATGCCCAAAAGGGATGTCACTGTGCCCATCTGTGATGCTTGCCAGTGCCATCCCTATAGCTGCTGCGATACCAGTGCCCATCAGTGCCACATATCAGTGCCCAGTGCCACCTATCAGTGACCATCAATGCCCCCTATGAGTACCCATCAGTGCCATCAGTGCCATCTATCAGTGCCCGTCAGTGCTGCATATAACTGCCACTCAGTACTTCCTCATCAGTGCCCATCAGTGCAGCCTCATCAGTGAAGGAGAAAATGTACTTATTCACAACGTTTTGTGACGTGAAAAAAAAGAAAAAAACATTTTTTCCAAAATTTTCGGTCTTTTTTTATTTGTAGCACAAAAAATAAAAACCCCAGAGGTCATCAAATACCAAAAGAAAGCTCTATTCGTGGGGAAAAAATCATAAAGGCGCCGGAATTGCAAGTAAGGGAAACTGGCAGTGAAGCCTTCAGGCTTCACAGCCGGTTTCCTACTGTGCGAGTCGCATGGCGCTTTCTGAACGGTCCTATCATCTTCTGGGAAACACACAAGTCACAGAAGGCAAAGGGGAGTGGGGTTAGGAGGAGGGCCATATAAAACCGCGGAAGTGACGTACCTCACCACGGCGACATGGGACGTAAGTCCAGAAGAAAACATACCAAAAAGGTACGAAAAAAAAAATATCCAAAAACAAGGAGCGTGGGGTGTTCTTGTTTGAGACTGAGTTCTATTTTTGCCTGGAACGTCGCTTTAAAAGGCAATAAGATGTCTTCCAGCTGGGATACATTTTTACAACGCTTTATTAGAACATGTGAAAAGCATGGAAAAACCAATGCAATAAAGTACATAAAATATATAAACAACTGTTGAACACTGTAAACAGTCAAAGGTTCGGTGTGAAAAGGTATCTGCTTTGTTTCGACGCATTTCAGAAAATATTATTTTCTTTCATCAGGGGCATAGTAGAGGAAGGATGGCGGAGCATATTCATGTAAGGAAAACAAACTAAAAGACAACTGTTGTTTAGAATTAAAACAAATGGTTGTCATCCATTATCGCCAGTCAGTGAACCTCCAGCACCCACCCCCAGGGGGCTCCAAACATCTCACATTGGGACTACCCTTCAGAACACAGACCATGGGTTTAGTCAGCTGTATCTTGAGGGTCTAGTATAGGGTATTGTACATGGTCTCAGATATGTGGCACAGGGCTCCCCCATAAAGATGACAATGGTGAAGCTGCTGGAGTGGAGTCGCCGGGCCTGGCCAACACCTCCTGATTGACAGCTATGATATTAGAGTCCAGCACCTGACATCTACTCTATCTTGAGGACTTGTGTGAAGACCACCCTCCACTACCACTTACCTAGATTCAACTCACCAGCACTCCCTACACCCATCCTTGTTCCACTGTCAAAACTTAAAGGTTGTGATGATCTGACCCCACTTCAGTCATGTGACAATGCTCAGGCCTATTTAATGACTGCATCAATGGTGGAGCACTGCTTAATGAGAGAGGGTCACATGATCCCTCATACCCAGAACCAATAGATATTTTGCCAGGCACCTTCCCAAAAAGCATTGGAGGTGCACAGGAGAGGCAATTATAGGAGGTCTAGCAGTGGGCTTTTGCACAGACCGTCTCAATGTGCCCTGAATAAGCAAGGTAACAGGGTATTCCTTCCCACCCACCATTTGTACATAAAAGTTTCCCAGCATGAGGTCACATCCTGAGGATACATTTAGAGGGGCTCTTTCACACTTGTGGTGACTTGTGGGGCCCTCGATCTGTGTTCAGAGGGAATTTGATAGACACTTTTCATGGGGCATTTGACAGACAGCGAGGAGGTGCCTCCTCACCACCTGATTTGACACTTTAATGCCACACTACCTTACTACAATCCCATGCACCGCATGTGGTTGCGGCACAGCCCCAATGAAATCAATGAGTGAGATATAGAGGCAGCGATGCCTGTCTTTTCATCCGGACTTAAAAAACTGGATTTTTTTCTACTTACCATAAAAGCTCTTTCTCTAAGTTCATTGACAGACACAGCAGCTGCATCTTGACCATTGGGTTATGCTGCCACCTTCAGAAGTGGAATAGGCAGAACAACAATTTATCAAAAAACAAACACAGCCCCTCCCAGGGGCAGTCCTCAATGGTAGCAACCCTCCACCCAGTAACAGCTAGCTCACTTGGTAACAAGCAGTACAAACCACAAAAAGGAGGGGTGGGTGCTGTGTCCGTCAATGAACTCAGAGAAAGGGATTTTACGGTAAGTAGAATAAAAAAAAAAAAAAAAAAAAAAAAAAAAAAAAAAAAAAAAAAAAAAAAAAAATCGGGAAGTCCCAAAGCAGTGTCAAAACAAGGGGTGCGTAAACGAACACAACAAAACTTCACCCAACGGAACCCTCTGTGAGGAGCCAGAATATACACCTCAGACAGCCGCTTGCACAACTTTGCGGCCAAAAGCTGCATCTGAGGATGCCAAAACATCAACTTTGTAAAACTTTGAAAAAAAGTGTGCACAGATGACCATGTAGCCGCCTTGCACACCTGAGACACAGACGCCTGATGTCGGAAAGCCCAGGAATTGCTAATCGCCCTGGTAGAATGAGCCATGACCGGGAAAGGAAGTTCTAGACCCCTAACAGCATAGGCTTGTATCAAAGTTTGTCTAATTCAACGTGAAATAGTGGCCAATGAGGCCGCCAGGCCCTTGCGTGGACCATCCACCACCACAGACAGTGCATCCAACCTCTGAAAGGGGGCCGTGGCCCTCAGGTACACCCGCAGAGCCCAAACAACATCCAACAAGTGTAGAGCAACCTCCTTAGGATGAGACGGGCGCAGGCACAAAGAAGGGAGGACAGTGTCCTCATTGATATGAAACAATGACACCACCTTCGGGAGAAAAGAAGGTGACAGGCCCAAGACCGCCTTATTCTTGTGTAGGACCAAATACGGAGACCTACAAGACAGAACCGCCAACTCCGACACTCGCCGGGCGGAAGTGATAGCCACAGGAAAAGCCACCTTTTGCGAGAGCAAAAGCAACGAGATTTCCCTGATATTCTCAAATGGAGGCTTCTGAAGCACCGAGAGGACCATATTAAGGTCCCATGGCGCCAGAGGGGAACACACCTGGGGGGGCGACATGCCGAAACCCCTGTACGAAGGTACGGATCAAGGAATGCGTAGCCAATGGACGCTGAAAATAGATTGCCAAAGCAGAGATCTGCTTATGAGAGCATAAATCTATAGTGAGACAAGGTTAATGTAAAAAAAAAAAAAAAAATAATATAAAAAAATAAAATAAAAAGGGGCAGACTCGATGGACTACTCAGTCTTTTTCTGCCGTCAATTTTCTATGTTTCTATCTGACCCTTGAGCGTGCTTCAACATCAGCTTCTGGTTGAGCCCCCTCTGCAGAAAAGCCAGGGCCCTAGATACCGAAAAGGAGCAGGGATTCCAGCCCCCACCCTCACACTGGGAGATGTAAGCCCTCCACGTGCGGTGGTATATCTTCCAGGAAGTGGCCTTACGTGCTTTAAGCATGGTAGGGATCACCGAGGCCGATACACCCCGATCCTTCAACACCTGGCATTCAATAGCCAGGCTGTTAAAGCCAGAGAGGGTAAAGCAGTATGCCCCTGGGACAGTAGGTCCTCGCGTAGCGGGAGTCGCCAAGGGGCATCCACCACCATCCGTACCAAGGACGCCCTGTGGCCAATCTGGAGCTACAAGAATGGCCGGGATTCCTTCTGCCTCTATTCTGCGTAACAGCCGCAGAAGAAGCTTGAGAGGAGGAAAGGCATAGATGAGCCGATACCAAGCCCACAGAGCCACCAGAGCATCTGCCATGTCCGCAAGGGATCCCTCGTCCTGCTCACGAAGGTCTGCACCTTCCAATTGAGTCGAGACGCTAGCAGGTTCACGTCACAGACAAATCTGACGGAATACGTCCGGGTGCAGGGACCACTCTCCCTGATCCAGCGTCTGGTAGCTGAGGTAGTCCACCTGCCAGTTTTCTATGCCCAGAATGTGAACGTCAGAGATCGCCGGCACGTGAAGTTCGGCCCACCGTAGAATGTGGGCCACTTCCATGGCCACAGTCGTGCTTCTTGTCCCGCCCTGATGATTCACGTACGCTGCAGCCGTGGCGTTGTCCGATTGAATCCTGACGGGGCGCCCATGCAGCTGCCTCGTCCATTGGGAGAGGCAGCTCTTGATGGCACGAAGTTCCAGGACATTGATAGGGAGACGGCGACTCCTCCAGTGACCAGCGGACCTGGGCTGACAGTACCCCCAGAACTCCCCCCCCAGCTGGTCAGGCTGGCATCCTTCGTAATCACAGTCCAATGAAGGGGGAGGAACAACTTCCCCAGCCAAAGGGCCGGGGCTCGCAACCAACAGAGCAGTGAAGTCCTGGTCTGGCGGTCCACCCGGATCAACCGATCCAGGGACGAGGGGGATTTGTCCCACTTCGAAAGAATCTCCCGCTGCAGAGCACAGGCATGACACTGGGCATACGGAACCGCCTCGAAGGTGGATACCATGAGACCCAGGACTTGCATGCAAAAGCGCAGGAATGACCATTCCTGGGACAGCAAGACACGAACCGCCAACTGGAGCGTCTGCAGCTTGGTCGGAAGGAAAACCTTTGCCTGGGCAGAATCAAGAATCAGACCCAGATTTTCCAATCGGTGAGACGGGATCAGCACCGATTTTGGGAGATTTATCACCCAGCCGAACTCCTGTAGAGTGCGCATGGTGATCGTCACATTGTCCCTCAGGGCTGGAGCCAACTCCGCTCCCAAGAGGAGGTCGTCCAGGTACGCCACTACCGCGATGTCCCTCTGTCTCAACAGTGCCAGAAGCTTAGTGAAGACCCGAGGCACAGAAGCCAGGTCGAACGGGAGGGCCACAATTTTGTAGTGATGCTCCCTGACTGCAAAGCGCAGGAAGCGCTGATGCTGAGCGCATATGGGGATATGCAAGTAGGCATTCTTGATGTCGAGGGAGGCCAGGAAATTGCCCTGGTGAAGTGCAGCCACCACAGAGCGGACAGACTCCATCCTGAACTTTCGTACGCGAACGAAACAGTTGAGGGCTTTGAGGTCCAGTATCAGCCGGACCCCCTCCTTTTTCGGAAGCCACAAACAGGTTGAAATAAAACTCCCAAAATTGTTCCAAGAATGGGACGGGCATCACGACCCCCTGGCAAAGTAGGTGCTGCACTGCCCCCAGCAAAGCCTGCAGCCGGCCCGGGGGGAGCCGCATATTTGAGGCAAGGAACCTGTCCGGAGGGCGGGAACAAAATTCTATTTTCTACCCCGGCAAAATCAACTCGCCCAGCGGTCTGAAATGAGGAAAGTCCACTGGTCCGCAAACCCACGGAGACGTCCCCCCACCCAAAGGAAGGGTGGGCGCAACTCTCCATGCTGAGGAAGACTTGTCCTCTGGCTTGTCACGCTTGCGCTGCCAGGGACGCCTTTGCGGGCTAGGAGCCCTTGCTCGACGAGCGGGATGTACAAAAAAGCATCTTCTGGGCAGAAAAAGAGGGGCCCTGCCTGCGGCGGGGCTCCTTACTCCTCTTGGTCTCCAGGAGAAAGGTGCTCTTCCCACCGGTGAGATCCTTGATAATCTCATCCAGGGTAGCTCCAAAAAGCCGCCCACCCTGAAAAGGCAAGCCCCGCCAGAGCCCTGGTCAGCCAAACAACATTTCAGCCAGAGCAAACGCCTGACCACCACAAAAAACGTGGACAATTTGGATAGCAGGGTGGCTGTATCCAAAGCTGCATCACACACATTTAAACCCTTGGACAAGCTGGTCAGCAAGCTCCACACAGGCCGGAGGAGCCTGCTCGTTGCTCAATTCGCAGTGCAATAGCTTCGCCCATTCGGCGACACCAGAGCAGTGCCCAACACAGGCCGCAGAGCTCACCCTGCCAGAACACACATGGATCTGGCAACTGCCTCGGCTTTTCCATCAGCTGGGTCCTTGAAAGCCGGTGTACCTTACACCGGAATCGTAGTCGCCTTATTCAAGCACGACACAGGAAGGGGGAAATCAACAATAGGAGGTGACGCCCATTTTTTCACCAAGCTGTCCTCGAAAGTATAGCGCACTGAGAACCTTCTCGGAATGTGGAGGGAACTCTAAGGTCGTTCCCATTCCCTGTAAACAAACTTATCAAAGTAAGGCAAATAAGGGAAAACCTTAGCCGCTCAGACCAGCTTATGCGATCCGAAGAGAACGGCCACCTCCTGCGATGCTCCAGCTGCCTCTTCCAGCTTCAGAATATCGTGCACAGCTGTAATCAGGGCGCCTACTAGTGCCTTCTTGTGTGCGGCAGCCGTTGCCGAGGATTCTTCCTCACTATCGGAGGAATCCGGGGCCTCGCCATCAGACAGCTCAAGGGGGGTCCTGCCGTCACGGAGGAACTCCCCTCAAGGTCAGAGTCCTCCCCAGAGGAAGGGGGTAGAGGCCGCTTCTTAACCGCCTTACGCCCACATGTCATCTCTACCCAGGAGACAAAGGACTCCAGAACCGCCGACAGAGCGTTAAGGGGGACCGCAGCCCCAGAGGTGCTGGCCGCAACCACGGAGGGGTCTGGCGGTGAAGCACCCGAATCACATACCATTGCGTCGCACACCCTGGTAACACACCACCTGGACAGAGGCCTAGGTACCAGAGAGACAGGCACCCCCCACCCAGAGCGCTGCACAGGCCAGGAGAGTAACCCCCAGGAAGACTCACCACCTGCCGGCCACTCAGTCGTTACAGAAAGGAGGCTGTGCCTGCTGCTGCCTGTGTCCTGTCCGCCTGTTCTGTGCTGCTGTGCCCCTGCCACGAGGAGACTCAGCTCAGAAGCCGCCCCTCCCCTACACACGAGGCCTGATCGCCTCATAGCTCGGCTGGGCTACAAGAAAATGGCCGCCGAGCACATCCATCTTCAGTCTGTTACAATAGGTGGCAGAGACTATAACAAAATGGCCACCAATCGCGGTTACCGCAAAATGGCGGCCGGGTTGGCTACTGCAAAATGGTGCCAGACCGGCCACACTGTAATGGCGGCCCTCGCAACACGAAGCTGGGGGGGAGAAAAGGTGCAGGAAACCCCGGACACCAATGGTGGCCTCGGGGGACCGCAGTGGCAGCACAGCAGAAACCGGAGGAGGGTGGTGAAGCCATGCCCACTGACCTAACACCACAGGGGGGTATCCGCCTGCAGGGGTGGGGGGGGCGTACTTACCCACCCAGTCAGGAGGTAGCAGGTGTCCCATCTGAGACAGATCCGCTTCCCCGTCCATTCCGGGGGGGGGGGGGTCTGCCGGCCATGGCAGCACTGACTCGGACCCTCATGCGGGGGGGGTGGGGACGTCCGCCTATGGGGGGACACCACAATCCAGTCACCCGTACCGAAGTGGTGGGAGGAGGCCAAAGACGACACGACGGTGACGCCAGGGGGCTCCGGTGGTAACCACAGGCCCCAAAGGACGTGGAAAAGAGGGGGGGTCGAAGCACAACGCTCCCGGCGGTAATGTCACACCGGCCAGACCGTGGTAAAACGTCATCGGTTGGGCCGGCGGTAAAACGCCATTGGCGCTAACCACCGGTAAAACAATATCAGAGACGGTGGA
>BLSH010159879.1:365464-385735 GCA_018402905.1 Glandirana rugosa
AGTCTGCGTCGGAAGAATACTGTGCACCCCAATACGAGTATAATGATCCTCATCTGATCCGTTTTTATTTTGTTTAAAATATTCAGGAGACCGCAGATCCCATAGGGAACCAGGTCTACTCCTTGCACTAGGCAATTAAAAACTGATGTGCTATGCAGAGCAGGGGGTTATATGCTAAGGTGAGGACGGCCCCCTGGGAGGGGCCAACCTATTCTTTTGTTTTATTTTTGCCTAGTCTACTCCTAGTAATATGAGCATAACCCCACGTGTCATAAGAAGGCTGCGTCTGAAAATATTTTTTACTTTCTGCTATAAAATATACAATTTTTTTTTTTTTTTTTTAAATCTAATTTGTTTGGGGTAAAGGTCCAATCACAGCTGATCCCATGTAAAGAAATGCTGGTTATCGGCATTTCCTTTCCTCTGCGCTGTCACTGTGTGAGGACAGGAAAGCCGAGAACCGGCTATCCTGTGACAGCGCACATTTAGGGTTCACACCGATGTGGGTTAGAAATCAGCAGAACTCGCACAATTTCAAACCTGCAATGCAATTCGACTTTGGAGGGCGATTTGACAGACATCGGTGCGGGTTCATGCACAGATGTCTATTCAAATTGCCCCCTGAGGTCGCCAAATGTAGTACAGGAACTACTTTTGGGAATCAGTGCGGCGCCTCAGGCTGGGTCCACGCCTATGTGAATTGGATGTGACTTACACCGCATCCAATTCGCATGACACTTGAAAACACATTGTGCGTTTTCTATGCAATGCGGTGCGAATTCCCAGCCTATTAAGTTCAATGGGAACGCATCTAACACAGAGACAGGGCTCTATCTCCTGCTCGCGGCCCCGTCCCCCCTGCAGCTGCTGCGCTGTGAGAAAGGACAGGAGCCATCGAACAGCAACTCCGCCCCTTCTCAGCAGCAAACAGGCTGGAATTTTCACCGCAATGGTGTGGATCCAGCCTCAAAGTCGGCGTTGCAGCGATTCGGATGGTGCTGTTGCCGGCAATAGCTGTCAAATCGCATGCCAAATCGGCCCAATGTGAACGTGGGCTTCAGCTTGGTTCACACAGGTGCAGGGTGGATAAAATCTATGATAAAAAAAAAATCCCTCTAGGACCAGAGCACTTTTTGCGATTCAGCACTGTGTCGCTTTAACTGACAATTGCGCGGTCGTGCGACGTTGTACCCACACAAAATTTGCGTCCTTTTTTTCCCACAAATAGAGCTTTCTTTTGGCGATATTTGATCACCTCTGCGTCATTTCTGATCGCCGCTATAAACAAAAAAAGAGTGACAATTTTGCAAAAAAAACAATATTTCTTACTTTTTGCTAAAAATACAAACCCAAAAACAAAAATTATATATATATATATATATATATATATATAAAAATAAAAAAAAATTATTCATCGGTTTTGGCCGATTTATATTCTTGCTCATATTTTTGTTAAAAAAAAAAAAAAAAAAAAAAAAAATCGCAATTCGCCGTTTATTGATTGGTTTACGCGTTTATAAACCATGAGAATTAATTTCTGCCGTTTTTACTATTTTTTTTTACGCGGCGATCTGCGATTTTTATCGGGACTGCGATATTGCAGCGGGCATGTCGGACATTTTTGACACTTTTTTGGGACCAATGACATTTATACAGCGATCAGAAATTGAAATATCCACTGATTACTGTATAAATGTCATTGGCAGTGAAGGGGTTAACCTGCAGGGGGTAGTGAAGGGGTTAACTGTGTTCCCTGGTCATGTTCTAACTGTGAGGAGGCTGGGCTGCCAGGGGCATAAGAGATCTAACTGATCCCAGCGACAGGGATCAGTAGATCACTAACATACCGCCTGACAGAGCGGGGGAACAGGCGTGTTTACATCGGCAGTCTCCCCGTTTTTCAGCTGTGGCCAGCAATCAGGTCCGCCGGAGCCGTGGGCACACTCCTGCAGAGTGCGGCGGGCACAAGAGTGCGCCATCGGCGGCGCGCTTTCACCCACTAGCTGCACGTTTGCGAGCCGCCATTTATAGACGGCGATTTTCGAATACAGCGCCACTCTGCAGCAGTAAATGCATGCGAGCTGGTCGGGAAACGGTTAAATCTGATATATATATATATATTATTTTTTTTTTTTTTTTTTTTTAATCTAAATCTGATTATTTTGATTTGTATCAAATTTATGTTAACAAAATGCTTTAATCTAAAAGGTAGTTTTCTATTTAGGACACATTAATAATTTTGTTTATTCAGCATGAAATGGAGCTTATGTAGCATGAGGCTGTATATTCTGCAATATTTACATTTTTGGTTAACTCATTCAATGAATCCAAGCTCTGCAAGCTGAGATAACATGCACTGCATTGATGCATTCGCACAACGTCACAGTAACCATGAGATAAAACAAAGCTCAGGAATATTCCTTTATCCCACTGTTTTACAAATCTATGTACACTACAAACTGTATGATTGAATCGGTTCTGACATCGCTGTTTTACTAACCTGACAGCTTATTATTCTAAATAGGAAACCTTCATTTTGTTTGCAAATATTAAAGATTGCAACTACCAGCAAGAATAAGTCCTCACATTTAAAGAGCACCTGTCATTTCAGAACCATCATGGCAGCGCCTGTTAGCGGGCATCCCTCACCTTGTTGTGTCACTGCCCCATCACCAGCCATCCCATTAAAGGGAATGGGACTGTCGGTTAGTCAACAGCGGGTCAGAGCAGGAGCCAGTGCGGGACAGATAACAGCAGCTCTTTAAAAATTATGATTTAAATCAAATCCACCCTGCATTGGTGTGATGCGGGAAACCATGCAAATCTTCTAGTGCAGGTTCCCTATTGCACCTGAGACGCCGGCAGTTCACACTGTCCTATGCGAACCGCTGGGAGTGCCAATATAAAGATAATGACACCCCCAGATCGGTTTTCAGAGCGAGCTGTGAATTCTGACAGGAATCGGATCGCATGGGTGTGAAAGCCCATGCGATCCGATTATGGTGCGGACAAAAAAAAAAAAAACTGCACAAGTTTGGTCCGAATCTGAATGTCTGAATTCGCATCGCATGTGATCCGCACAATAGTGCGGTGCAAATCACATTCATTGTGATTAGCTGCGATTGGCCAGAGCTAATCACATTTTACAGATGAGTTGTGATTGGCCCTGTCTGTACCATGTGATCACTTACCAATCACAGCGAGCAGCACAATTGTACAGGATGGATGGCTTGAAAGGAAGCCATATACAATTGTCATGTGATCTGCTCTGATTAGTCACAGTGATCACATGGTATCGGCAGCAGGCTGGTGTAGTGATCTAAAAAAAAAAAAAAGCACACAAGGGCGCACTGGCCTAGCGCATTATCCTTGATACCTTTATTGTATAAAAGTCATAAAAACATACTCACAGACATATCTTGTGACAAGCATCAATTTTGAGGAGTGGGTCACATCAGTACGAACGCCTCCCACTGGTAGCCTGGATGGACTGGCTGACGCGTTTCGAGGCCGTGGCCTCTTCATCAGAGCCTGGTGTAGTGATCTGTTACCTGCTGTGTCTGGTGGACCCAGTAGGTGACAGATCACACCCTCAGGGCTGTGTGCGAGGCGCATTCTGAGAGGACGTCCACCCGGAATGATGGGAAGTGGTTAAGCCAGTTACAGCAACTCGGCCAAACTCACTGTTCTCCGCGGCGCGCTATGCAGGTCACATTATTGCTCCACTTCAAGTGCCCAAAAGCGCCCCCGGGTTTTTTACAGTTCTAGCAACACCGCTGTTTTTATACTCAGGCCATCCAGAATGACCACCAACCCCATAAGGTACACAATACTTCCCTCCTGGGCTGATTTAACCTAACATGCAACTGCTTGCTGACTGTATATACTGAATGAATATATATATACACTGCACAGGATCACATGCCTACTAGTATGTAATCCTGCACTTCCAGGTCTGGGGCATGCATGGCGACCCGCTCCGATAAGACACAGTGGGAGCTGATCTGCAGGTACCGTGAACCCTATGTCCGCCAGCACCCGTCGATCATTCAGCACAGAGGCGGAACGGTGATCTGCCTATGTAAACAAAGCAGATCGCTGTTCTGTCAGAAAGGAAGGCATGGATGCTGTGTTCATGCAAAGCAAGGAATAGGAACCATGTCTTCCCTTAGTAGAATCAACTCCTCCACAGTGAGAAAGCACCGGCTAGGCACACAGTTATCCCTTTGATCGCCCCTGTTAACCCCTTTCCCAGCCAGTGCCATTAGCACAGTGACAGTGCATTTTTTTTAGCACTGATCACTGTATTGGTGTCACTGGTCCCCAAAAAGTGTCACTTAGTGTCAGATTTGTCCACCGCATTATTGCCGCTATTATAAGTAAAAATCGCCACCATTAGAAGTAAAAAAGAAATAAAAATTCCATAAAAATATCCCATTTCTAGACGCTATAACTTTTGCGCAAACCAATCAATATACGCTTATTGGGATTTTTTTTAACCAAAAAATATGTCGCAGAATACAGATTGGCCTAAACTGATGAAGAAATTAGATTTTTTACATTTTTTTAGTAGATGTGTTTTATAGCAGAAAGTAAAAAATATTTTTTTCCTACATTGTCGCTCTTTTTTGTTTGTAGCGCAAAAAATAAAAACCGCAGAGGTGATCAAATACCTCCAAAGAAAAAGCTCTATTTGTGGGAAAAAGGACATAAATTTTATTTGGGTACAGCGTCGCACAACCGCGCAATTGTCAGTTAGAGTAATGCAGGGCCGTATCACAAAAAATGGCCTGGTTATGAAGGGAGGTAAACCTTCCGGAGCTGAAGTGGTAAATTTACTCCCCAAATGTTTTCAGTTTACCCGCAGACCTTGTTTTGTCTAAACAAACGGAGATGTGTGGCATGCTATGGCTACTTTCACACTGGCAGCGCCGCTCATTTTTGCGGTGCTTTATCGCTGTTTTAGTGTCACTTTTCGGCTGCTAGATGGGCGCCTTTTACCAAAAAAAAAAAAAAAAAAAGTAAAAAGACCCGTTTTTTTCAAAGCTCTTTGGAACCGCTGCCCATTCATTTCAATGGGCAGGGGCGTTTTTGAAGCAATATTTGTAGCGCTCCCAACCCGCCCCAAAGGTGCTGCTTGCAGGATTATTTGTAACGTTCCACAAGCGCACCGCCTGGGTGTGAAGAGACACTGCAATGAATGGGAGGCGGTTTCCAGGCGCTTTTTAGAGGGTATTTCTAGCGCTAAAGCGCCTGTAAACTGCCTCAGTGTGAAAATAGTCTCTAAGACCCCTTTCACACTAAAGGCGCTTTACAGGCGTTTTTACACTAAAGATAGCACATGTAAAGCGCCTCTAAACTGCTTCCTAATCCACCCCAGTGTGAAATCCTGAGTGCTATCACACTGGGGCGGTGCATTTGCAGGACAGGAAAGAAACTCCTGCAAGCCGCATCTTTGGGGCGGTGGGGGGGAGCGATGTATACACCATTCCTACACCGCCCATTGAAATGAATGGGCAGCACTTCTGAAGCGGCTGTACACCCCTCCGGGAGTGCCGTGCACCGGAACTTTTTACCATTTTTTAACCCCTTCTTAGGGCATGGCGAATAGCTGCACCAAAGCGTCTCTATAACAGCGGTAAAATGTCGTTAAACTAGCGGCGTTTTACCTCTGGCACTCGGACTTTAAAAAGCACCTGAAAAATGTCTCCCATTCATTTGAATGGGTGCTTTCATGCCCAGGCGGTGAGCTTGCGGGAGGTTAGAAAAAGTCATGCAAGCAGCATCTTTGGGGCAGGATGGGAGCGCTGTGAATAGAGCTACAAAAACGCCCCTGCCCATTACAATGAATGAGCAGCGCTTTTAAAGCGCCTTAAAAGTGATTTGAAAGCGCCGTAAAACTGGTCTTTTTTCATTCTTTTAACCACATGGCTTGACGGCGGCAAAGTGGTTCGTTATCGCGAAATGCTCTCACCTGACGGCGGCCGCAAGAACGTGCATAGTGAGCGCGCTGCTCACTGTGTTCTGGGGGGGGGGGGGCAGGGAGTGGGTAGGGAGGACTCGATCTCCGCCGGCTACCCGCAATCACCCCCCTGCAGTGAGAGAATGGAGGTCTGTGTAAGTAAACACGGATCTCTGTTCTCATGGAGGGGGAAGGGCTGTGATCACAGGCTTCCTGTATATGGAAGTCATGATCACTCTTCTCTCCCTGCCAGCCCAGCCCCCATACAGTTAGAACACACCCAGGGAACACAGTTAACCCTTAGAGCCCCCCCTGCAGGTTAACCCCTTCACTGCCAATGACATTTACACAGTAATCAGTGCATTTTTATAGCACTGATCGCTGTATAAATGCCAATGGTCCCAAAAAAGTGTCAAAATGGTCCGACATGTCCGCTGCAATATCGCATTACCGCTAAAAATCGCAGATCGTCGCCATTACTAGTAAAAAAAAAAAAACCCCAGAAATTAATTCTCATCATCTGTAAACGCGGCAACAAACCAATCAATAAACGCCGATTGTGATTTTTTTTTACCAAAAATATGAGGAAGAAAATAAATCGGCCAAAACCGATGGAAAAAAAAAAAACATATTTTTTTCTTTTGGATTTGGATTTTAGCAAAAAGTAAGAAATATTTTTTTTATTTGCAAAATTGTTGCTCTTTTTTTGTTTATAGCGGCGTTTAGAAATGACGCAGAGGTGATCAAATACCACCAAAAGAAAGTTCTATTTGTGGGAAAAAAAGGACGCAAATTTTGTTTGGGTACAACGTCGCACGACCGCGCAATTGTCAGTTAAAGCAACGCAGTGCCGAATCGCAAAAAGTGCTCTGGTCCTAACGTGGGTAATCCTTCCAGGGCTGAAGTGGTTAAAGTCACATTGTCACGTCCCGAAAAGTGCCGCTAAAGCACCACAAAAACGACCGGCGCATTAATGCTGCTGTAGCGGCGCTCTAGTGTGAAAGGGGTCTTAGCCATACACAGTGCAGCAACACCCCCACTATATTGACTACGCTTGTTTTTTGTCCAGGAATGCAAGTGTGCGCCCCATTATCCCCCCCAATACACTCCCAGCACCCCCCTCCCAAATAAACTGTCTAAGGCTGCCCCTGCATACACACTCAGATATACTGTATAGACACACACTGAGATATACAGTAAGTGTATATATATATACTTACTGTATATCTCAGTGTGTGTCTATATATATATGTGTGTCTATATATACTATGGGATGAATACAAACCTAATGAGCCTGGTGATGAGCAGCACCTACCTTCTCCTCCTCTCTGACCTGCTGGTCACTTCCTTCCTGTGGTTGTAGCTCCTCCCTCTTCCCCGCCCACATCACACCTGCCTGCAGCTCCTCTCCAATAGATCAGTCCGCCATGTGATCAGTCCGCCATGTGATCAATTCGGCTGTGTCTAGCTTCGGCGCTGTATCCTTCCACAGAGAGAAACAAGTCCCATGCTTGCACCCAGACAATTCCCAATGTTTGTAGGCTGGTGACATCCTCATACCTGTCATGGATGCTGGATTCTCATTACGTGTTTATGGGGGTGCTAGAAGATGTTTTGGGGGTTATTCAGCACACCCAAGTTATACCCACTTATTCACAGTATATATATATATATATACTCATACAAAACAAAAAACTTTATTGCTGCAATATTATTTATTCCTGTATATATCAGTACCTAATTTATAAATGCCACACAGGGATGTTGGTTTACTAAAGGCAAATAAACTGTGAGCTGCAGGGGCATGCGTGGCATTTATACGTTAGGTACCCATAGATATAGGAATAAATAATATTGCAGCAAGAAAATGTACTTATTTTTTGTGTGTGTATATACTATGTTACCAAAAGTATTGGGACGCTTGCCTTTACATGCACATGAACTTTAATGGCAGCCCAGTCTTAAGCCTCGTACACACGCTTTGACGGTCGTATGACCGCTTGTTGTAGGATCATCCGACCACTAGTACGTGCGATTAAAACAGCCGACGTACGACGTTCATACAACAGAAGTTGTATGAGCAAACTAGAAAACGTTGCTCGTACCAACAAGCGGTCGTACGACTGTTGTATCGTGTGTACAGAGCAGTTGGTACAACAAGTTGTATTGTGCAAAACACGCATGCTCAGAAGTCAGGAATGGCCGGATGCTAATTACATGCACCTGAACGTTCTCTTTATATGTTCATAACACATCACTATGTTCAGCTTGGTCGTACGATCGTTTAGTGCATGTCAGTACGCAAGTTACATGATCCAACATACGATTTGGTCCGTTCGGTCGTACGACCGTCGCACCATGTGTACGAGGCTTTAGTCTGTAGTAGTCACCATTCTTCCAGAAGAGCATTTGTGAGGTCAGGCACTGATGTTGGATGGGAAGGCCTGGCTCGCAGTCTCTGCTCTAATTCATTCCAAAGGTGTTCTATTGGGTTGAGGTCAGGACCAATCAAGTTCCTCCACCCCAAACTCGCTCATCCATGTCTTTATGGACCTTGCTTTGTGCACTGGTGCGCAGTCATGTTGGACCAGGAAGGGGCCATCCACAAACTGTTCCCACAAAGTTGGGAGCATGAATTTGTCCAAAATGCCTTGGTATTCTGACGCCTTAAGATTTCCCTTCACTGGAACTAAGAAGCCAAGCTCAACCCCTGAAAAACAACCCCACACCATAATCTCCCCCTCCACCAAATGATTTGGACCAGTGCACAAAGCAAGATCCATAAAGACATGGATGAGAGAGTTTGAGGTGAAGAAACTTGACTGGCCTGCACAGAGTCCTGACCTCAACCCCGATAGATTAAAGCGAAGACTGTGAGCCAGGCCTTCTCATCCAACATCAGTGCCTGACCTCACAAATGCACTTCTGGAAGAACGGTCAAACATTCCCATAGACACTCCTAAACCTTGTGGACAGCCTTCCCAGAAGAGGTGAAGCTGTTATAGCTGCTAAGGGAGGGCCAACTCAATATTGAACCCTACGGACTAAGACTGGGATGGCGTCCCAATACTTTTGGAACTATACTGTATATAGTGTATAAGTATATATATATATATATTTGTATTTGTAGACATAATGTGTATTTATACTTTATTATAAACTTTGATCCTATCAGAAATATTTGATGTAAGGCACTTTACACAGCATTAGATTTAAATATACACATAAGGGGTGGATGTGCGACATTTCTTACCTCACGTTTTCTTCAATTAAATTTTTCGTGTTATTTCTTAAATCCATAAGTATGGTGCTGGTGTGAAATGGGTCTTTACAATGTGACCATTGCAAGTTCAGTGCCTTATGTTTGAAACTGATTGGGTCAGTCTGTAGAATGCTTCTTGTCTATATTATCCACTTGCCGAATGACGGCTACAGCGCAATAGCCCAGCTGTGGGAGGGGGCCTATTGACGTCCTGCCGGAACCGCACCTCCCGCGCCCCTGCTGCAGTACAAATCAGGCGCACTCTGTGATCGGGGTAAAGGGCCAATCATAGCGGCCCTTTACCATATGATTAGCTGTGTTTAATGACAGCCGATCACAATGTAAACACATTTGCAGACCGGTGGGACAGGAGAGCCTGAGCAAGCCATGGAAAGTGGCAGGAAGGGGAAGGGGGTTTGTTCCCACCTGCTGCTGTTTGTAAAAGCAGTCCAGCAGCTAGTTAGCCACTAGGATTGCTTTAACAAGAAGGCTAACCACCGGCTCTGAAAACCTGTACCAAGGTGATATCTGCAGCTGCATATCATCCTTGTATAACTACCTGAAGTCAGGGTATGGGTACATTGCTGGTCCAGAAGTGGTTAAAGGGATTGTAAAGTCATTCTATGCATTAAAGCGGTAGTAAACCCATCCATTTAACAGTTTAAAAACCAGTTACATTTCTGGCACGTGCCAGAGATGTAACACTCCCATTGGTTGTGCTCTAAACCAAACTGTCAAACCATCCAATGGCTGGTGTCATAGCTGATCACATGTGCAGCATCATGGCAGTTGTAGCTTAACCACTTCAGCCCCGGAAGGATTTCCCCCTTTAGGACCAGAGCTTTTTTTGCGATTCGGCACTGCGTCGCTTTAACTGAAAATTGCGCAGTCGTGCGGCGTTGTACCCAAACGAAATTTGCGTCCTTTTTTTCCCACAAACAGAACTTTCTTTTGGTGGTATCTGATCACCGCTGCGTCATTTCTGATCGCCGCTATAAACAAAAGAAGAGCGACAATTTTGCAAAAAAACCCAAATTTCTTACTTTTTGCTAAAATACAAATCCAAAAAAAAAAAAAAAAACATTTTTTTTCATCGGTTTTGGCCGATTTATATTCTTCCTCATATTTGTGATAAAAAAAATTGCAATCGCCGTTTATTGATTGGTTTGCGCAAAAGTTGCCACATTTACGGATGATGAGAATTCATTTCTGGGGTTTTATTTTTTTTTTATTTTTTACTAGTAATGGCGGCAATCTGCGATTTTAGCGGTACTGCGATATTGCAGCGGACATGTCGGAACATTTTGACACTTTTTTGGAACCATTGGCATTTATACAGCGATCAGTGCTATAAAAATGCACTGATTACTGTGTAAATGCCATTGGCAGTGAAGGGGTTAACCTGCAGGGGGCGCTCTAAGGGTTAACTGTGTTCCCTGGGCGTGTTCTTACTGTACGTGGGCTGCCCTGACTGGGGAAGGGAAGTGGTCACAGCCCTTCCCCCCTCACAGAACGGAGGTCCGTGTTTACTTACACGGACCTCCGTTCTTTCACTCCGGGGGGGGGGGCATCGCGGGTAGCCGGCGGAGATCGAGTCCGCGGCACCCGCTCCCTGGCCCTCCCGGAACACAGTGAGCAATCTGGCAGCCGCCGTCAGATGACGGCGTTTTGCCTGGGAGAGCCACTCTGTCGCCGTCAACCTGCGGTTGACGGTCGACAAGTGGTTAAACAAAGGCCAAGATGGCAGCTTCCTTGGCTGAATATGATAAGAGGGTTTACTACCACTTTAAGGTGAAAAACCTTCTTTGCAGCAGCGCCCCGACCCCCCCACCCTTTTTCTCAAGTGAGCCCGTCTGTTCCAGCGATGTGCACGAGGACAGAGGCTCCCATCTCATTGGACAGATTGATTTGCAGCGGGAGCCGTTGGCTTCCACTAATGTCAGTCAGATTCAGTGACACGGGAGCGGGGTCTCTGTCAATGGACGCAGTAACAGGACTTGGGCGCCCCCCAGGGACAACAGCTTTATGTGGGGGCCCCCGATGAAGGGGAGGAGCCAGGGCACTCCAGAAGAGGAGGATCGGGCCGCTCTGTGCAAAACCCTTGCACACAACAGGTAAGAATAACATGTTTGTTATTTTTATTTTAAAAAATCCAAACCTTTACAACCACTTTAATGAATTCCTGGAATTATACCAATTACCCCTCAGGATCCCTCCAATCTTATCAGTCCCCAATACATGATTTATTCAACCATACCAAGCCCTGGTGAAAGTGGATTCTTTGAATTCTTGAACTGTGTTTTTTTAATGATAAAAGACTTTGAATAGAATTGAAACTGAAATGTTCACATTCTGCTTATGGTGCTTTTTCTGCTTGCACACCCAGTCCATACTCAAGCAAAGAGCCAACCTTTGGCCACCAACCCTGGGAGAAATGCCTGAGGAGCCTTATTCCCTCTACATAACATCACGCAGTTGCTGCAGATTTGTCCGCTGCACATCCATGATGTGAATCTCCCTTTCCACCACATCCCAAAGGTGCTCTATTGGATGAGATGTGGTGACTGTGGAGGCCATTGGAGTGCAGGGACCTCATTGTCCAGTGGTGAGATGATTGAAGCTTTGTGACATGGTGCATTATCCTGCTGGAAGGAGCCATCAGAAGATGGGCACACTGTAGTCATAAAGGGATGGCATGGTCAGCAACATTACTCAGGTAGGCCGTGGTGGTTAAACGATGCTCAATTGGTACTAAGGGGCCCAAAGTGTGCCAAGAAAATATTCCCCGCACCATTACACCACCAACACCACCAGCCTGAACCGGTGATAATAGGCAGGATGGATCCATGCTTTCATGTTTTTTACGCCAAATTCTGACCCTACCATCTGAATGTCGCAGCTGAAATGGAGACTCCTCAGACCAGGCAACGTTTTTCCAATCTTCTAGTGTCCAATTTTGGTGATTCTGTGCCAATTGTAGCCTCAGTTTCCTGTTCTTAGTTGACAGGATTGGCACCCAGTGTGGTCTTCTGCTGCTGGAGCCCATCTGCTTCAAAGTTCGATGTGTTGTGCATTCAGCTATGGTATTCTACACAGGGCCCCCATCAGGGGGGTACAGGCAGTACTATTGTAAAGGGCCCCAGTGTCTCAAGGGGCCCTTACAACAAAGACTCTAGCAGTCTTTAACATTGGAGTCTATGGGAGGGGGGCACCCGGTTTGGGGACATCGTTCTCCCGAGCCATAGGCGAAAAAAATACCAAACTTGGGTCACATGAAGGCCCCCTGGACAACAACTGGTCCTCCAGCACCTATGGTACCGGGTCCCCAAAGTGACTGGTCATTGGATTAGATCACCTTTGGGATGTGGTGGAACAGGAGATTCACATTATGGATGTGCAGCTGACAAATCTGCAGCAACTGTGTGATGCTATCATGTCACTATGGAGCAAGATCTCTGAGGAATGTTTCCAACACCTTGTTGAATCTATGCCACAAAGAATGAAGACAGTTCTGAAGGAAAAAAGGGGTCCAACCCGGTACTAGCAAGGTGTACCTAATAAAGTGGCCGGTGAGTGTACACAGATAAATTAAGTAGCACCCAATCAAACTAGATATTGTGCATGGGGGATGTCAGTAGAGACATTAGAGCAATTTTTTTTCTCAACCTATTTTTACCCAAAGGGCCCCTTGAAACAGTTTTAAGGTCTCGGGGGGCAGTGGAATAAATGCCCCTTATAGTAGTGGTCATAATGTCACCCATACAATCAGCTACAAATATGTGTAGCCAGATGCTTGGCTATGAATGTAAGTGGAAGAAACCCTGGCTGCAGCTGCTCTCTGTACCTACTGCCTTGTGGTGATGAACTGGTTAACAGCAGTTTCAGCAAAAGGAGGGAGCTGCTGAGCCGGAAGAACTCAATAAATTGAGTCAGGCAGCAATGCACTGTGGGAACAGTAGTCCAGAGGAGAGTATAATCAAGAGCTTTTGAACTACATTCTCCACAGAGGAGATTGCCAGGAGAAGGGGAAAAAACTGCATTTTCTCAGGCTGTACAGGATACTGCTTCCTCTTGCCATGAGGAAGACCAGAGAGTGCACATCGCTGTCCAGTGTGCACCAACTCTGCTGCATATTGGCTGCCAAAGTGATGCAGAGTCCTGAGTTCAGGGGTGCTGACAGCCAGAGTGACCTGGGTGCAGAGCAGAGAGTGGACTAATCGCTGTGTGTGACCAGATGGTGAGCTGCAATATTGCTGGGACTGGTGAGCTACTATTGTAGGGATTTACTATCTGCTGCTAGAGAGACTGAGCCCTATTGGAACTGACCATGCAGCCATCTACTAGCCTTATTGCTGCCTGCAGGTTTAACCGGGACTGTTCTCATGTGCACCAATGGTACAACTGTGCCCCAACGCTAACTGGCATTGGGAAAATGGCTAATTGGGCCCAATTTGGACATTTTCACTTAAGGATATACACACTTTGGTTGCCAGCGGTTTAGACATTAATGGCTGTGAGTTATTTTGAGGGGACAGCAAATTTACACTGTTATACAAGCTGTACACTCACTACTTTACATTGTAGCAAAGTGTCATTTCTTCAGTGTTGTCACATGAAAAAAGATAGAATAAAATATTTACAAAAATGTGAGGGGTGTACTCACTTTTGAGGGAAACTGTATATACATATATATATATGTACTGTATATATATTATACAGAATGAGAAAAACCATATGAATGTTATGCAGTCTTTAATCTAGCCAGCAGATGGAGCTTTTGTAGGCTTTTCACTGCAGTCTGTCCCATCTGCAAATTTTAATTGATGCAATCCAAGGCTCCATTTACACGGGATGCTATTTTAACCTCCCCTGAACGTTTTTTTTTTGACAGCTAGAAGCCGGCGTCTAAAACTGACGTTTTGCATGCAGCGTTTAGTGGCGTTTAGTGGCGTTTGCATCTAGGAGCGTTAGGAATTTTTTTTTTTTTTCAAATGGAAACGCCTGTAAACGAAAGGTCCTTAGGCGCGTTTAGCGGCGTTTACAAGCGGTTTGGCATTTCAAATGCCTCTGAACTGGCATCTGAACCCATTTTTTTGCGTTCCAAAAAAAGCCTTAAACACAACTGCCTGGAAACGACCTTAAACGACCCTGTGTACATGTACTGATAAGATCACATAGAGAAAGTTAGGGGCAGCTGAAAAAAATGCCCAAATGCCTTTAAACGTCCGTTTACCAGCAGCAGTGTAAATGAGGCCTTGATCCTGCAGTTTCCACACTTTTTCTTAATCATGAAAAAATGATTTATGAAATGCATAGAAACATAGAAACATAGAAACATAGAAAAGTGACGGCAGAAAAAGACTGAGTAGTCCATCAAGTCTGCCCCTTTTTATTTATTTTTTTTATTTTTTATTTTTTTTTTTACATTAACCTTGTTGTCTGACTATGGATTTATGTTTATCCCAAGCATGTTTGAAGCCATTTACTGTTGACTGTCTCACAACCTCTGTTGGTAGTTTATTCCAATCATCAACCACCCTTTCAGTAAAATAATACTTTCTAAGATTAGTTTTGAACTTCCCCCCAGTTAGTTTGAGGTCCCCGTGTTCTTGATTTTGGTTTCATATTGAAAAGACTGCCCTCCTGAACCTTATTCACCCCCTTGAGGTATTTAAAGGTTTCAATCATGTCTCCCCTCTCCCTTCTTTCCTCCAGACTGTACATATTAAGTTCCTGAAGTCGCTCTTGATATGTTTTATCCCCCAGACCTTTCACCATTTTTGTTACCCGTCTCTGAACTCGTTCTATCTTATCAATATCTTTTTGTAAGTGAGGTCTCCAGAACTGGACACAGTATTCTAAGTGAGGTCTCACTAAAGATCTATATAGAGGAATCAGAACCTCCTTCCTCCTGCTGGTGATCCCTCTACTGATACATCCCAGAATTCTATTTGCTTTTCCCACTGCCTGGTTACACTATTTGCTCATTTTGCAATCATCTGAAATAAGCACCCCCAAATCTTTTTCTTCTGTAGTGCTGGCCAACACTGTGCCCCCAATGCTGTACTCTCTAAGCGGATTCTTTTTCCCTAGATGCAGATAAAATACAACACATATTCTATTTCAAGGCGACCAAAATTCCCCACACAATCTACCAATTAAAGAGGAAATTCATGGGGCAGTACCTGTAATGAGTGTGTTACATTAACATGGGACTGAACTGAAAAAGTTAGGATGTGCTATATTATAGTAGAATTTAGAAATGGTAATTGCACCTAAGCAGTACCCTCAACAATGTACAGGTCAAACCATGGAGTCGTTTTCACAGCGAACCATCACTACTTCATGGTCTGACCTTCCAGAGGGAGGAACTCCATCGCCTCCCTGCCACTGAATGCCGCACTCCGCACTTAAGCCTCGTACACATGGGACGACGATCGTACGTACGATCGTCTCAAATCGTATGTTGGATAATGAAAATTGCATACTGACTGCACTACACGATTGTACGACCACAGAAAGAACGTTCAGGTGCATGTAATTAGCATTCGGCCGTTCCTGACTTCTGAGCATGCGTGTTTTGCACAATACAACTTGTTGTACCAACTGCTCTGTACACACGGTACAACGGTCGTATGAGCGCTTGTTGTTACGACCAAGTTTTCTAGTCTGCTCATACAACTCCCTTGTACGACCGTCGTTTTGCATACGAACGATCGATTTTGCATACAACGGTCGTTAGTAGAACCTGTTGTATACGATCGTCGTCCCGTGTGTACGAGACTTTAGTCTCAGCAGGTTCACTGAGCCCATCCCTGACTGCCCTCTGCTCCTACCCTGGCTGCTGGTCATGGCTGCAGGATCCCTCTGATATGTGGGTAACTTATGCACTGCTCCAGGCTGCTGGTCACCCACCTCACTAATTACTGCCCCAACACTCCACAAGGTGCAAGCCTGGCATACCAGCCACAGTGAAGAACACAAATAAAGTCCGGTTAGCTGCATTACTTGATGGCTTTATTATTAAAAGCACTAAATGTACATTATGCAAACAGTGGGGGACAGGAGAGGGTATTGCTTTTTGCACCCACCCTGCGATTAGTCATATTCCAGTTACGATAAAGCGTAGGGTGGGTGGCAAACACTTTATCCTCTCCTGTCCACCACTGTTTGCATGATGTCAGTGTAGTGCTTTTATTAATAAAGCCATCAAGTAGTGCAGCTAACCAAACTTGACGTATGTTCTACTTTAAATGAGGCACTCATTGGGAGAAACCTGTTTAACCTTAGGTCTCTAAAGAAGACACACGTGTAGGCAGGTGCAGTGTATTTTCTCAACTGCAGGTGGCGCTCATCTGGAGTGGTACAGCGGCTGGAGGGAAAGTCTAATGAAACTTGGTTTCTCTATGGTTCCTTTGGTTCCTGAGAGCAGCGTACTGGTTGGCTACGCTGCATTCAGATGACCCTTGCTGCCATCTTGGGTCACACTGAGTCTTTTTAAGTCTCTGCCCCTAAGTTTTGGCACTCTTTGGCGAAGTGGCTAGTGTAGGGAAAACATCCCCGTTTTTCAGGGCCACTAATAAGGGTAGGGGCAGTTTCCAGAGGAGTAAGGTCAGCTTAGGGCCTTCGTCTGGATTTCAGCAAGCTCCCTTATGCATAGCTCCCAACTGTCCCTGATTTGGAGGGACTGTCCCTGATTTGGAACAATGTCCCTCATTTCGGTCTGATGCATATACAGTACCTATATATAAAATGCACTATTTATCTATCAAAACGTGTTTTACAAATGCTAAATATTTCATCCAATTTCTAAATTGCTGCATTTGTACATTCAAAAATCCAATATAAAGGAATAGTGGTCGTAAAAAAAAAACATTTGTGGGTTTCACTAATAATTTTTTGTTGTATAATCCTCCTTTAAGGGGGTGTGTCCTATCCTACATACTTTTGCTGATAGGT
Source organism: Glandirana rugosa (assembly GCA_018402905.1). NCBI lineage: Eukaryota > Metazoa > Chordata > Amphibia > Anura > Ranidae > Glandirana > Glandirana rugosa. The sequence goes on from BLSH010159879.1 coordinate 382,648, forward strand.
GTCCCTCGTTCCCATCTCAGAAAGTTGGGAGGTATGCTTTTGGGTTGGACCGGCCAGGCCACAGTCTACCTCCCTCAGCAGGGGATGTCTTTAGCTCGGGCCTACTCACCACTGCTCTCTGCTGCATTGACTGTAAGTTCCTGGTTAGGCAAGCTTTCCCGCTGTGTTTTTGTACTCTTTGCAAATTCATCAATACACCTGTTACTGCACTTGGGGCCTCCGTGTGAGAAGCTGTTCAATCTTACCCTGGGTAAGGTATTCTTTCCAGTTAGAGGTGTGAGGATGTGCATGTCCCTTCCACAGATTGTGGTGTCAGTGGGGAGAGTAGATAAATTAAAAAAACTTTTGTGTGTTTCTAAGGCTACTTTCACACTGGAGCGTTTTACAGACGCTATTTAGCTAATAATAAATAAATAGCGTCTGTAATGCGCCTCAAAAGTCCCCCCCAATCCACCCCAATGTGAAAGCCCTGAGTGCCTTCACACTGGGGCGGCGCGCTAGCAGGACGTTACAAAAAGTCCTGCAAGCAGCATCTTTGGGGCGGTGAGGGGAGCGGTAATATACCGCTCCTCTACCGCCCCTGCCATTGAAATGAATGGCAAGCGCTGCCGAAGCGGCTGCACACCGCCTCGGTAGCGCTGAGCGCCGGCACTTTTAACCCCTTTTTAACCCCTTGTGGGGGGTTAAAAGCGTGGCGCTCCCGCCTGCATAGCGGAGCCCTATCGCTGGTAAAACTCCGCTAAAACTAGCGGGGTTTTACCGCGACCGCCTTATTGAACACCAATGGGGTTGATTTTCCAAAACTAGAGTGCAAAATCCGGTGCAGTTGTGCATGGTAGCCAATCAGCTTCTTACTTCAGCTTGTTCAGTTAAGTTTTGAAAAAAAAAATAAACCTGCAAGCTGATTGGTTTCTATGCAGAGCTGCTCCAGATTTTGCAAGCTCCAGGTTTAGTAAATCAACCCCCATGCACACAGGGATATGATAAATAATGGTAATATAAACAAACACACACACTCAGGTTGAACTGGATGGACTGGTACTTGTATTGAGTGCAACTTAATAAAGGACAGGGAGCTCTCAGACACAGTTCCAGGTTATCTGCTTAGGAGAGAGGACTCCAAGCCATAGGAATCCACAAGTAAATGCATCATCGTGTTTCATCTACAAACAGCAGTTTGGACTGCTTTTGTGCCCCCACCTTCTTTGTTCGCTATATTAACCACTCTTCTGGGAAGGCTTTCCACAAGATTTTGGAAGGTGTCTGTGGGACTTTGTGTTCATTCAGCCAAAAAAGCATTTGTGAGGTCAGGTACTGATGTTGGATGAGAAGACCTGCATCACAATCAGAGTTCCAATTCATCCCTATGGTGTTCATTAGGGTTGAGGTCAGGACTTTACAAAGGACACTTGAGTTCCTCCACACCGTTCTCCTCAATCTATGTCTTAATGTATGGGGGTTGGTAGGGTTGAGGTCAGGACTTTACATAGGACACTCAAGTTCCTCCACACCAAACTCATCAAGCCATGTCTTTATGTATGGTGATCAGCAGGGTTGAGATCAGGGCGCTGTGCAGGACACTTGAGTTCCTCCACACCAAACTCATCAAACCATGTCTTTATGTATAGTGGTCAGTAGGGTTGAGATTAGGACTTTCCAAAGGACACTTGAGTTCCTCCACACCAAACTCATCAAACCAAATCTTTATGTATAGTGGTCAGTAGGGTTGAGATTAGGACTTTCCAAAGGACACTTGAGTTCCTTCACACCAAACTCACGAAGCCATGTCTTTATGTAGGGTGGTCTGTAGGGTTGAGGTCAGGGCCCTCTGCAGGACATTAGAGTTTCTCCACACCAAACTCATCAAACAATGTCTTTATCAGAGGCGGCCCTCTAATTAGGCAAATTAAGCGATCGCCTAAGGCCTCGCACTCACAGGGGCCTCGCGACCGCCTAATTTGCCTACTGGAGGAATGGGAGCACTGGCGTAGCATGGAGAGCTGGTGGACACACGCTGCCCTTGGGTCCGATGCCCCAGCCAACCGTGGGAGTCGGGACACTACTGACAGCACTGCCTGCACTGAACAGTGAGGGAGATAGCTGCAGCGGGGAACAATTATAGGAACCATGTCCTGCATCTGTGTCCCTCCAGCAGCTGTGTCCCCCTTCCCCGCTTGCGGGACACAGCTACCTACAGGGCATGGTTCCTGTAATTGTTCCCCGCTGCAGCGGGCTGCCTATTTCTCTTTCAAAGTCTCCTGTCAGACGGAGACTTCTCTGCCCGACATAACATACAGAGAGTGCTGGTACAGAGAACCAGGACCTGCGGGCGGGAGTAGCGGGACTCGGGAGCCCTGGAGTGGAAGAAGTACAAGCACAGTGAGTAGAGGGCTGTGATAGAGACGTGTGTGATAGAGGTGGAGGCTGGCCGGGATTGCCGTGTGTCCCATTGTAGAGGGGAGTCTGTGGGACTACAATCTCCAGCATTTTTATGGAGGAGGAGCACTTAGTGTGAGGCTGGAGGTGAAAGCATTGTGTATCAGTGTAGGTGAGATCACATGTGTCTGGATGGATGGCTTTGTAGTGTGAGGAGGAGCTTGGAACACCCTGACATATATCTGCAGCCCTACAGCGGTACAACACTTCCCACTTATCCCAATTATCACGTCAGCCCCTCCCCTCTAACCCTCCTACCCCCCCCCCCCCCATTATTTCCATCATCACCCCTCCCTTTCTCTTCTCTCCTCTCTCCCCCTCCCTCTCTATCACCCCCCCCCCCATGTCCTCTCTCCCCCTCCCACTCTATCATCCCCCCATGTCCTCTCTCCCCCTCCCCCTGTCCTTTCTACCCCCTCCCACTGTCCACTCTCTCCTTCCCCCCTTCCTCTATCCCCCTCTCTGTTTACTCTCTCATCTCCCCCCTCCATCTGTCCACTCTCTCATCCCATCCCTCTCTTTGCCCCCCCTGTCCTTTCTGCCCTCCTCCCTCTGTCCACATTCTCCCCCCCCTCCCCTCCCTCTGTCCAATCTCCTTTCTGCCTGTCCACTCTCTCCCCCCCTCTCTATTCTCTCTCCCCCTCTCTATTCT
>BLSH010159954.1:24539-36783 GCA_018402905.1 Glandirana rugosa
GGGGGCATCTAACGGCACAGCATCAGAAAATGTCAACAATTAACAGTAAAACTTTAATCCTCAAAAACTATATTTTCTATATTTTTCTTCTACACAGCTGAAAAGACTATGAAAGACAAGAAATACAATCATCTCAGAGAATGTCTTAGAATGTATTTTGGAAACCGGAGGTGTTTTGTGTTTGATTTTCCCACCACCAATAAAGAAGTTCTTCAGATATTGGAGGAAGTCCCAGACAGTGACATCAACCCCAACTTTGTGAAGCAGTGCAAGGAATTCTGTGACTACATCTGGGAAAATGCCGATACAAAGAGAGTGCAAGATAAAACCACAGATACAATCACAGTCACAATCACAGTCACCGGACGCAGTGAGTTCATCAAATGTCTCTTCCTGCCCCAGTGTGCATAAAGTGGACCTTCTGTAGGAGGCTGACTCATTTATTCATATCAGTCTCTACACCAGAGGAGCTTCTACTCCCACCACAGTCACACACAATTATGTATATATGTTTGTAGCTCTGACATATACCACAGTGGTGTACAGAGACCACTAAGCCATTCACATCCGTCTCTGTACCAGAGGAGCTTCTACTCCCACCACAGTCACACACTATTATGTATATATGTTTGTAGCTCTGACATATACCACAGTGGTGTACAGAGACCACTAAGCCATTCACATCAGTCTCTGTACCAGAGGAGCTTACACTCTTATGTCCCACCCACAGTCACACACTATTATTATTATACATTTATATAGCTCTGACATATACCGCAGTGCTGTACAGAGATCACTGAGCCAGTCACATCAGTCTCTGTACCAGAGGAGCTTACACTCTAATGTCCCCCCACAGTCACACACTATTATTATTATCCATTTATATACTGTAGCTCTGACATATACCGCAGTGCTGTACAGAGATCACTGAGCCAGTCATATCAGTCTCTGTACCAGAGGAGCTTACACTCTAATGTCTCCCACTATTATTATAATACTCTTGTATAGCTCTGACATATACTGCAGTGCTGTACAGAAAACAGTAAGCCAGTCACATCAGTTTTTGCACCAGGGGAGCTTACACTCGAATATTTCACATGTTTCATTATACACTTTATTAGCTAGCTTTGAAAATGTGAATGAGTTTTGAGTCAGGTGTGAGCAAATGCTTCATCCAATTTATTAATGTAAATGTGAAATGTCTTTTTTAAGTGGTTGTCTCCAAAATGGACTAAGTTAGCTTAGCTAAGTTAGATGGGATTTAACAAACATGATATCCATGTGTCTCCTCATCTCAGTGTTGGGTGAACTGGCTAAAACTTACACTGAAGCTGTAAGCTCCTCTAAGTTTGCCTGCATGGAGGATGCCGTGGTTTCTCTGGCTGAGAAGGAGAACAAAGCGGCTGTAGAGGAAGCGACACAGCACTATGAGGAGAGGATGAAGACAGTTGGGTTGCCCACTGAAACTCTTGATGACTTCACGACTCAGAGCAGTCAGTGTGAAGATGAAGCTCTGAAGATGTTCCTGAAAAGGTCCTTCAAAGACAAAGATCAACAGTTTCTTGGGGAATTTATGGTAAGATTTGTTATCCTGGGTATGAAAAATTATGTTCTGCCTCTACTCACAATATCGGATAAATTGGATACATATTTGGGAAATTTTCAGTTGTTTTTTTTTGTGGGTTGGAACTCTGTAGTGATTATTGCTGTGACATTTGGTCAACCACTTTGTTCATATAATCATTAACAACAGCTAACTTGTTTTCACACGAGAAACAAAATGTACAGAATAGCAATACATCAAACAATAAAGAACACTTATGCTCTAACTATCCAAATCCAAAGAAGCCAATCCACCATTTGAGCCAGAAAAGTAGAAGATGGAATCCTATTAGCTGCTATAGGTTACCATACTTACCAATTAGAATTTAATGTGGCTGTTTCAGTAACACTAAGTAGAACTTGCATCAATTTGTTCCATTGTGGATAGAGTAAGGGAGGGTTATAACCACAGTCAGTGTTTTTTTACCCTTTGTGTCCCATTGGGGAGATTTCCCTTCACTTCCTGCCCCATAGCCAAAACAGGAAGTGAGAGGAAATCCATCCTTCTCACAGAACTATCGTCACCTTGAGATTATTTCCTCTCTATTCCAGTTTCACTGACCACCCCACATTTGGAGTTTATTTCTTCACTGAAGATGATTTTAGAACACTAATATGGCTTCATGCAGCTGAAACAGGCCTTTCCCACACACTTTGAAGATGATTTTAGAACACTAATATGGCTTCATGCGGCTGAAACAGGCTTTTCCCACACACTGTGAAGATGATTTTAGAACACTAATATGGCTTCATGCGGCTGAAACAGGCTTTTCCCCCACACTGGGAAGATGATTTTAGAACGCTAATATGGCTTCATGCGGCTGAAACAGGCTTTTCCCACACACTTTGAAGATGATTTTAGAACACTAATATGGCTTCATGCTGCTGAAACTGGCTTTTCCCACACACTTTGAAGATAATTTTAGAACACTAATATGGCTTCATGCGGCTGAAACAGGCTTTTCCCACACACTTTGAAGGTGATTTTAGAACACCAATATGGCTCCATGCGGCTGAAACAGGCTTTTCCCACACACTTTGAAGATGATTTTAGAACACTAATGTGGCTCTATGCGACTGAAACAGGCTTTTCCCAAACACTTTGAAGATGATTTTAGAACAGTAATATGGCTCTATGCCCCTGCAATAGGCTTTTCCCACACACTTTGAATATGATTTTAGAACAATAATCTTTACCTTAAAGCAACAGCTGGAACCTTTCCCTGTACAACTTGGAGATGATTTTAGAACACTAATCTTTCCCTTAAAGCAACAGCTGGAACCTTTCCCCGTACAACTTGATGATGATTTTAGAACAATAATCTTTCCCTTAAAGCAACAGACTCTACCTAGTCCAGTCAGATCGTTCTGTGCAGCAGGATGAGGTGTGCAATCTGTCCCTCAAAGCAGCAGTACTAGTATCTCTCCCTAGTCCACAATCAGATCGTTCAGTAATGCAGGGTGAGATGTTATATAATATCTGCAATCTGTCCCTCACAGAGCCAGCAGCATCCTCTCCCTAAACTATCCTGAGAGCATGTGACATGCAGCACGGTGACTCCAGCCCCATATAGAGGCTGGGTCACATGGTGCACTGGCCAATCACAGCCATGCCATTAGTAGGCATGGCTATGATGGCTTCTAGGGAAAACCAGTGAAACACTTGTTGATTGGCTTCCCTTGGCAGCTATTCAACACGTGTAATAAAATACCAGAACCCCGGACCCGAACCCGGACTTTTTTTGAAAAGTCCGGGTTCGGGTCCGGGTCCCGGACACCCTAAAGTTCGGTACGGACCCGAACTTTACAGTTTGGGTTCGCTCAACTCTAGTCCTGAGATGAATTTGAATTGCAGTGCTAATTTAGTTTAAAATGCTTCCTGGAGAAAAGGACCGAGGCTACTCCAAAGGCTTTTTTTGCACTATATCTGTAACCTGAGCACCATTCTACCTTAGTATCACTGGTAGATTTTTTTTTTTTGTTTACAAAAGTTTTATTGGAAGATCTTACAAAAAAAATACAGTATTGAACATCTGTGCCATATCAGAAATAGTACAATCAATCTGTTAGTACATATAATCTTGACATTTGTGATACAGAGTATGTAAATAGTATCGTAAACATAATACCAAGGAGGTTATAACAAATAGAAATCCTCATTCTTAGGGGATTGACCAATATTTCCATTTAGCGTGGAAAATATGTATTGTATCATTTATTGTATGTAATATAAGTTCGGTTAGTTTGATCGCTTCCATGCGTTTTAGAACTTGCTGCCAGGGGAGGGTTGGGGATTGCCAGTTACACGCAATGGTCCAATGTATGGAACTTAATAGAGTATGTGTCAGCTCCATTATAGGTAGAGGGACATCTGGGATAGAAAGATATAATAAGCATATCTGGGGAGAAAATGTGATAGTGTAATTAGTCATTCTGTGTAATAGAGAGGAGGCATTGTTCCAAAATGGTTTCAGGGATGGGCAGTCCCAAAAAATGTGTAGTAGGGAGCCCAAGGACCCACAGCCTCTAAAACACCTATCTGAAACTGTAGGGTAAAATGAGTGGAGTTTTTGAGGTGTTATATACCATCTAGTGAAAACTTTGATGGGGGTTTCCTTAAAGGCAGGGGACCTGTTGTTTCTGTTGAGATTTTTCAACATTTTGTTCCAATCCAAAATGGAAAATACCTGATTTAGCTCAGATTCCCATTTTAACATAGGGTTCGATTTAATCGGTCTATCAATGCCATTGATATGTGAATATATAGTAGAAATGAGGCCCTTTTCTAGTGTAGCATTAATACAAATCATTTCAAAAGGAGAGATAGAATGTGATGTATTAAGTGGATAAACGTGAGTTAAAAAAATTCTTGATGTGGGTATAATTTCCATACTGTGAGAGTGGAATTTTAAATCTTTTTTGAAGGAGGTCAAAAGAGATAAATTGATTATTTTCCATTAATGATGAGATATTGTTTAGGTTGTTTATATTCCAAATGTCAAAGTCAGAATTGTTGTTGAAAGCAGGGGTAAAACTAGGCTCACCTCTGAATGAAGGGGGGGGGGGGGTCGGGGAGGAAAGCTTAAGTGTGGTGTTCTGTTGGTGCCAGAATTGTAGCAATTGGGATACAATGAGATTTCGAGGTCGGATGTGTTTGTAGAGGTTCTGGGTGGACCAGATAATACCTTTTAGATAATAAGGAGAGATAGATGTGGACTCGAATAGAAGCCAAGGGATAGTGCTATTTTGGGAGAACCAGTGAGATATCTGTGGTAGATTTTTTTTTTATAGGAAGTGGTTTAGATTGTTTTTGGTTCCACCATCTCATCAGACCAGTCCCTTAGGAGTTTCCCAACCCTTTCTGCACAATTTTGCATTATTTGCTGCTCTCTAGCAAACACTTTTTTCGGAGCTTTTATCAGATTCCAGTGAATTTCTATTGGGAATCCAGTATGGAAATTCCAATTTTCTGAGGCTCACACATTTTTAAACATTCGACCAAGTCACAGGTGCTCAAGTTTCTGAAAAGTTCACTTATTTTTAGTAAAGAATAGTAAAACATCCTGTGAAGCGGGGTGGGACTTGGACAATACAACCAGGAAGGCAGGCCCACCCTGCTTCCAGGATCCCAGCCATTGCCGAGAGGGTCTGCTCAGCCCTCCTGGACAAGAACCCTGGGCTCCAGACTATTTATGTACTCCCCTCACCACCATCTGAATACACACCTCGGCAGGGATTGGCCGGGGCTGCATAAATATTCAGGCTGTCCATCTAGCTCTCCCAACCACTATGTTCTGGAAGGCTCTAGGAATATTGGGTAGCAGTCAGACAAGAAGCCTGTAGAGCAGGGGTCCCCAGCCCCCAGGCTGCAGACTGGTGGGAGTCCGTGGCCTGCTGGTGACCTGTCTGCACGGCGTGGGGTGAGTGGCAACAGCGGTCTGCACAAGACCGCAGTCACCACTCACCAGCTGTTGTGCGGCCATGCCCGTGTGTCCATTTCCGACTCCTCCACCTGCCTGGCTGACAATGTCATCCTATCAGCAGGGCACTGGGCAGAAGAAGCTGCTCCTGCCTCCTGCCCTGCTGATAGGATGACATTGTTGGCCAGGTGGGGGAGCCGGGAGTTGACACACAGACTGAGCAGGAGAGGCAGAGATTAGAATGGGGAGAGAGGAAAGGGGGGCCAGACTGCAGGGGCATTGTAGAGGGGGCACTGTAATATAAAGAAGACTGCTCTGTAAAGGGGGCACTGTAATATAAAGGAGACTGATCTGTAAAGGGGGCACTGTAATATAAAAATGATTGCTCTGGGGACTAAAGAGAAGAAACCACAGCTCCAGGTGTGAGTCAGACAAAAGTTCCCAATTACATCCGTGTTGAATAGGCTGAGGTGCACGCCCTGTCACTGTAACAGTCAAGCAGAAATTCGAAAATCCAGAATGGCAGCACTCCCACCAAGAGTTGAGGCAAAAATCATTTATTGTGAATGTGAGCAAAAATGGGGGTACAGGTGTGGGGGGGGGGGGCAAAAGGTTGACGCTTTTCACACACTGCCAAAGTGCTTTGTCAAAACCAATATCAGACTGTTTTGTAAAGGGGGCACTGTAAACATTACATTGCAGTCCCCTTTATATCACAGTGCCCAGGACAGAGCAAACTACAACAATTACACATACACATGTTGCTTACAGAAGAGCAAACTAAATGTTTCCAACCCAAGCTAGCAACCTGGCAAGAGGTTGATTCTAGCAGAGGGACAATCCTTTGGGCACCAAAATGTACATGCCTTTAAGCTCTGTGTATGAAAATCCCATCATGGTTACCAAAAATAAGTGTTGAAAGGTGGAGGAAAATCATGACACTTAACATGACCAATGTCTGTATATCTCCCATCCATCAGAAAAGCATACATAAGAAGAAAGATGAATTCAGTGCCATTAATGAGGCAAAGTCTCGGGAGGTGTGCCAGGCTCTTATTAAGAGGTATTCTGCAGACTTTGAGAAAGCTTTAAAAGAGGGAGCGTACCATATCCAAGGAGGACATGCAACGTTCAAGGAAGACTTGAAAGCCATAGAAAAGAAGTACAATCTGGAAAGCGGAAAAGGTGTAAAGGTGGGTGGACTTACATCATTCAAAAATTGTTTAAATGCATTATAAAATGGTAAACTTCAATGTTTTGTCCTGTGGCCCCACCACCATCTGCAAACCAGCTAACTAGCTCTTTAGGAGGCAGCTGTACCATGATAGACCTTTGGTGACAATTTTGACACATCTGACTTGCTTCTTGTCACCACTGTTGGGGGATACATTGCTATGGTATCATATACTAGGTTCATGTAGTAAACTGGAGGATACACTTTAGCTGTCCAACCACGAGGGCATACTTTTTTTTTTTAAGTCAGACCCATTATGTTACATTTGCAGTTTGGGGGCTCATCCGGGATCATGGGTGCACCACTTAGGTAGCTAGGGATTTTATGCATATATAGGATTCATTTTTAAGATTTATTTATATTCTGTGCAGAGTCTCTTGCTCTCTACTTGACTTTCACTATGCCAAGAACTTTTTGAGTTTGTTTATGGTATGAGATGTTACATTTTGGGTATTATTGTCACTAAATAATTTATTTATAATATATATTTGTATGGTGTATCCAAAGACATAATTGTTTTGATGGGTTTGAATTAGGGATGAGCTCCCAGTTTGGTCCAAATCCACTTTTAGACCAAATTTTGCATGTTCCGAGGTTCAGCAAACAGCTGAACTAAAGGACTGTTCGGCCGAGCTGAACCTCCGACTGCATGCACTACAAAGTAAAAAAAAAATTAGCAGCAGTCTTACTACCACTGGTAAATGTGACAGCTTCATCCTCACTCTGGTTGTTAGAAAGTTGGCAGCCACCAGTGTCCTAACAACCAGTGACATATTCCTGTCAGTTGGAGATTTCATGCCAGAGGGACATTCCTTGCAAAAAAACATTTTCCTCATGTTAAGGAGGATGAGTTATTGTTGTGAGGAACATCCAGACCAGACTGCCGACAAGAATAAGGGTCTGGTACGTTTTTGGAGGGAACCCAGCGCCATGTTTTTTTGTGTCCACATTAACATCTACTGTATTCCAGACCTTCATCTGGGATCAGGGTTTGGTAGAGATGAAGGAAATATATTTTTACTAAGTCTCCTGTTCCACAGGCAGAAGAGGTGTTACAGGAATTCATGAAGTCCCAAAAAAACTCTGAAATTATAATTATACAAAAGGACAATGCTCTGAACCAGAAACAGAAGCAAGAGGAAGGTCAGTGGCTCACTAAGTCTCATTTACTAATTTTCTTTATGCAAAGTAAATGTTATAATTACTTTTAATTGATATCTTAAAGTGAACCATCAGGAACCTGGCAAACTACAGGCAAAAAATGGCTGCACGATAGCTGCCCACACACATAGTACTTTTAATGTTTCTTTTATAAAGTGCCAGACTTACTGTATCTTTTGGGTATGGGTCATCATGCAACCTGTCTCATTTGACAGTGCTCAGGCCTCAGCGGCCAATCGCCAGACAGGAACATTGTTACATGATGGAAAAGGGGTCATTGAAATCAGTCACCTGTTCAGCACCATCTGAAACTGGAGTTTACTCAGGGGGGACTCTTGCAGTGGGGAGGCGGTAAGGGAATTAAGATGGGAGAATATACATTGCTGGCATGGTGGGGCGGGTGGGCTATCAGTAGGTCACTGTCCGTTGAGTAGGTCCCTTCCTACACTCCTTACCTCTCAGCCATCACACTCTGTAGTTAATTTGAAAAAGAAGAGAGGCTACACCACCACAATTTGAGATTAGGTAACTTTTTACAACACCTGGATGTTATATATGGGCTTTACATATTATTTAAGTGCATTTTTCACACATTAGGGGGGTTTAGACAATGAAAAGAAACAGGGCACGCCAGCCTTTTTAATAAAAACCATAACAATTACTCACAAGCATGAGATAATCAGTGCGCTTAGGTGAGCTACCTATCCGTAGCTCAAAAAGTCCTGGAATTGACAGCCTCCAGACCAGGGTTTCTCAACCAGGGTTCCTCCAGAGGTTGCTAGGGGTTCCCACTAAAACCATTGATGTTTTTAGCTATCTGTAAGATGGTGGGTCTTCCCAATGACCACAAAAATATAGAGCATTCTTTGCACTGACCATCATATTAATGTATCATGAATTGTAGATATAAACATTTTTAGCAGGGGTTCCTTGAGCCCAGAAAGATATTTTAAGGGTTGAAAAGGTTGAGAAAGGCTGATCCAGACCGTGGGAGAACCACGCTAGGGCCCCTGCTGGCTGACACGTTTTCATGGATACTCCTTCTTCCTCAGAGCCTGACGGCAGAGGCTTCTTTAGCTAAATATATACGTAACTGCTTACACATTATGAGAACCTGGGGCACTGCCCTTTAGTGGGAGGGGTCAAATGGTTTTAGGGACGGACAATAAAAGAATCTCTATAAGGTACTCAATGATGTAAATGTGCATGTATCCATTAAACTTTTTCCTAAATAGGGTGCACAATTAGCATTAGTGTGTGGCCGGGCTGTCATAGCAGCGTGCATTCCAGGCATTACTTTGGGTCTGGAGCCCCAGCAGCTACGTTGCTTCCGGGCAGTGACATCAACATAGGCTGAGAAACAAGGATAAGGATGGTAAGGACACCCCCAGTCCTAAAGGGCAGCAAGGCTTGACCTACCTGTACGTCATTTCATACAATAGACAGCAGGGGCGCAGTCAAGCCCCCGTGCTGATTGGCTAGAGGGGGAATGAATCAGTGGGTCCGGCAGAAACGATGTCCGCCAGGACCCGCCGATCATTCCCCAGAGAGGCAGGGCGGTGATCTGCCTATGTAAACAAGGCAGATCGCCATTCTGACAGGGAAAAACACAGTAATCTTGTGTTCCTGCTAAGCAGGAACACAGATCTTTGTGTTCCTCCAGTCAGTCCATCCCCCACACAGTTAGAAAGCATCCCCTAGGGACACATTTAACCCTTTGATTGCCCCTGGTGTCAACTCCTTCCCTGCCAGTGTCATTAATACAGTGACAGTGCATATTTTTAGCAGTGATCTCTATAATAATGTCACTGGTTCCCAAAAAAGTGTCAGTTAGGTGTCCCATTTGTCCGCTGCAATGTTGCAGTCCCGCTAAAAATCGCTGTTCGCGGCCATTACCAGTAAAAATAAATAAATAAACACAATTCCATAAAAATATCCCATAGTTTGTAGACGTGATAACTTTTGCGCAAACCAATAAATATACGCTTATTGGGTTTTTTTTTACCAAAAACATGTAGCAGAATACATACTGGACTAAATTGATGAAGACATTTTTTTTCCTTTTTTTTATTGGAAATGTTTTATAGCAGAAAGTAAAAGATATTTTTTTTAATGTAAATTGTCATTTATAGCGCAAAAAATAAAAACTGCAGAGGTGATCAAATACCAGCAAAAGAAAGCTCTATTTGTGGGGAAAAAAAGGACATGAATTTTTTTTGGGTACAGCGTTGCACGACCGCGCAATTGTCAGTTAAAGTAACACAGTGCTGTATCACAAAAAATGGCCTGGTAATGAAGTAATAATAATAATAGTAATGAATAAAACCTTCTGGGGCTGAAGTGGTTAACCTACACACAATGAAAAAATGCCCAAGTGGTTTCTGGAGACAAAAACTGCATAAGGAGATCCTGAGATATTGACAGCTAAAGGTATATGCAGAACCCAATTTTTCCAGTAAGGTTTACGCCCCTCCTGTCTCCCAAGCTACCCCATTGGTCAATGAAGTTATCCATCAAATTAAAGAACCAATAATGTGGCATAGGAAGGGTAGAAGCAAGCTCAGTATTTGTCAGGTAGTAAGGATTTGCATCAGCTGTAAGCAGTCTTCTATATCTTCGGATCTGCTAATTATTTTGATATGAGCTTAGCACTGAAGGTAATTTCTGCCAGTGGTGGCCCTTACATTAGGGGCACAGGCGCTGCCCCCCATCCATGCACCTGCTTCCTAAGTCGGAGGCTGTGATTGGCTTCAAAACAGGTGGGATCGGGACGCAGGGCACTGCGCCCAAGCCCACCCACTTGTGTGACATTAGCAAATTAATATTCACTAATGTCTTCCTGCTTCTCCTCCCGGCCAATCAGGAAGCGGCTCCTGAGACTGAGACCTCAGTCTTAGGCTGGGTCGCAGGAGGAGGAAAAGCATCGGCCCTGGCAGCAGCAGTCTTTTCTAAGAGCCCTACCCCCGTATTGATTCAGCAGTGCACCGCCACCTCGTACCTCTCGCTGTATAAGGTAAGGAGGCCATGGATCGCGTAGGGGGTGGCAGTAGCGCGAGGATCACTGCCTATTAAGCCCCGGTGGGGGGCGCGTGCGAGTGAGGGGGTCAGGTCTGTTTGCCGACCCCCCCCTCAAAATTTTGACCACCAGCCACTAGAGCTGCACAATTAATCGTTGAAAGATCACAATCTCAATTCAACGCCCCTGACAATCTCAGCCCCGGCACTTCCTTGATTCTATGTGACAAATGCAGAGCCATTCTGGGCAGTCTGCCAACCTTCAAAACATTCCAAAACATTAGTGTTAACTATAAGGCCTCATACACACGGGCGGATTAAAAAAAAAAAAAGCAAAACGTCGGGCCCGACGTCTGGGAAAAATAGGCGTCAAAAACGCAATTTCATCGGCGTTTTGCATCGGCGTTAATGATCGTTAGTGAACGTCGGCGTCAATAGGCATTTTGCTTGAAAATGCATTCCTCTGCTATTCTTTAACCTGAAAACGTCGGCGTCAAAAATGCCAGTTAACGTCGGTACGGCGTTTAGTGAGCATTTTGCCAGCTCGCCGTCAAAAACGCCAAAACATTACAGCCTCAGAACGCGCTGGCCTTGGGTTCTACTTTCAGCTCGCTAACTCCGACGCCATCTACAGCTCAAAAACTTTGGCGTTTTTATGGGGCCATTGAATAACATGGAGAGCTGCAAAAAACGCTAAAAAAAATGCGGCGATAAAAAACACCCGTGTGTATGAGGCCTAAACATTGCAATGTTTTGTTCTAGATCAAAGGAATGAACTCTGTCTGTAAAATGAGGTCAGTTTAACCACTTAAAGACCAAACCTTTTTCTGGCACTTGCTGATTTCAAGTTAAAATTATTATTTTTTTGCTAGAAAACTACTTAGAGCCCCCAAACATTTTATATATATATATATATATTAGCAGAGACCCTAGAGAATAAAATGGTGATCGTTACAATATTTTATGCTACACTGTATTTGTGCCGCAGTCTTTCAAATGCAATTTTTTTGGGGGGGGGGAAAGATTACACTAAAGAAAAATAAACAGTGAAGTTAGCCCAATTTTTTTGTAGAATATGAAAGATGATTTTACGGCGCGAGAATCGTGATCTTTATTCTAACCAACAAAATTGTAATTCTCATTTTGGCAAGAATCGTGCTGCTCTACCAGCTGCCACTGATCTCTGCCATTGTACTTTTTCATTTGACTGGTTCATTTTCATGTTTTATTTGGTATTTGTGACCCCGGTGTATGGTTGATTGCCATTGTTCACATTGAACACCAACTCAATATAGCAGCTGAAAGGCTTTTA
>BLSH010159954.1:36793-54816 GCA_018402905.1 Glandirana rugosa
CCTACACTACCTAAAATAAAGGACGAAACGTCCCTTTCTTTTAGATAGTGAAGGGGGGACAGTTCGACCTCGGGACGTAACAAACGTATACGTCTCGAGATAGGTCGGAGAGAGGGACCGCTAGTCACCCACGACCACCTGTAGGTCACCGGTCGTGGGTGACTAGCCGAAGACAACACTGATTGGTGTCGTTATCACCGCGTGACCACCGCGTACACGCATGGGGGATGGGTTCTCACGTCTTAGTGTGTGTGTGTATATATATATATATGTCAGGACGAGTGGTACTAACCGTGCTAAATTACTTTGGACCTCCAATTAAAAGATCCTGCTGATATAAATTTGGTACATTTCCATTTATTTCTGAAGACATTCACTCAGTTATGCAAAACATGAAGGGGTGCCAATCATGGTGAGCAGGACTGTATATATATATATATGTGTGTGTGTGATTCTGCACTCTTGGGTAGGGGGTACGCACATGCGCCACCAGTGCGCCACTATTGCTGTGGTTAGTCACAACAGAAGCCGATCAGTGGGTGCTGGCCACTGGATGTCCACCAGCACCCACTGATCGCCAGGGAGAGAGGCTGGATAGAGCTCTGCATATGCAAACAATGCAGGGCTCCAGCTTGACAGGGGGGAAGTGATAGATTTTCTTTCCCTGCAAAGCAGGAAATAAAATCCATCACATCCCTTTGTAAAAACAGCACACCTAGTACACACAAACACTGATTAAGCACACATTTAACCCTGTGATAACCCTAGATGTTTAACCCTTTCCCAGCCAGCATCATTAGTACAGTGACAGTGCATATTTTTAGCAGTGATCACTGTATTCATGTCACTGGTTTTAAGCAACGTGTCAATAAGTGAAGGAAAAATGGTTAATTGGGCCCAATTTGGAAATACTCACTTTTGTTGCCATCACTCTAGACGTTAATGGCTGTGTATTGAGTTATTTTGAGGGGACAGAAAATTTACACTGTTATACAAGCTGTACAGTCACTACTTAACAATGAAGAAATGACATTTTGCTACAATGTAGTCACATGAAAAGATATAATAAAATATTTACAAAAATATGAGGGGTGTACTCACTTTTGTGAGATACTGTAGCTGAATTAAGAGTACTAACCTGAAGTGGAAAAATATGGGAGGTTGGGAACATTTGGTAGGGAGTGTAGATAGAGTGTCTTCTGGGTCACCGAGTGACTCATTAGTGTTACAAGGTCTCAGGTGTGAATGGAGAGCAGGTGTGTTCAATTTGGTGTTATCGCTCTCACTCTATCATACTGGTCACTGGAAGTTCAACATGGCACCTCATGGCAAAGAACTCTCTGAGGATCTGAGAAAAAGAATTGTTGCTGTACATAAAGATGGCCTAGGCTATAAGAAGATTATCAAGACCCTGAAACTGAGCTGCAGCATGGTGGCCAAGACCATTCAGCAGTTTAACAGGACAAGTTCCACTCAGAACAGGCCCCGCCATGGTCGACCAAAGAAGTTGAGTACACGTGCTCAGCGTCATATCCAGAGGTTGTCTTTGGGAAATAGACATATGAGTGCTGCCAGCATTGCTACAGAAGTTGAGGGGGTGGAGGGTCAGCCTGTCAGTGTTGAGGCTATATGCCGCACACTGCATTAAATTGGTCTGCATGGCTGTCATCCCAGCAGGAAGCCTCTTCTAAAGATGATGCACAGGAAAGCCCGCAAACAGTTTGCTGAAGACAAGCAGACTAAGGACATGGATTATTACAACCATGTCCTGTGGTCTGATGAGACCAAGATAAACATATTTGGTTCAGATGGTGTCAAGGATCTGTGGCAGCAACCAGTTGAGGAGTACAAAGATAAGTGTGTCTTTTCTACAGTCAAGCATGGTGGTGGGAGTGTCATGGTCTGGGGCTGCATGAGTGCTGCCGGCACTGGGGAGCTACAGTTCATTGAGGGAACCATGAATGCCAACATGTACTATGACATACTGAAGCAGAGCATGATTCCCTCCCTTTGGAGACTTGGCCTAAGGCAGTATTCCAACATGAGAACGACTCCAATCACACTTCCAAGACAACCACTGCCTTGCTAAAGAAGCTGAGGGTAAAGGTGATGGTCTCCAGACCTAAACCCTATTGAGCATCTGTGGGGCATCCTCAAATGGAAGGTGGATTAGCGCAAGGTCTCTAACATCCACCAGCTTTGTGATGTCATCATGGAGGAGTGGAAGATGACTCCAGTGGCAACCTGTGAAGCTCTGGTGAACCAGATGCCCAAGAGGGTTAAGGCAGTGCTTGAAAATGATGATGGCCACACAAAATATTGACACTCTCGGCCCTAATTTTGGACATTTTACTTTAGGGGTGTACTCACTTTTGTTGCCAGCTGTTTAGACATTAATGGCAGTGTGTTGAGTTATTTTGAGGAGACAGCAAATTTACACTGTTATACAAGCTGTACACTCACTACTTTACAATGTAGCAAAGTGTAATTTCTTCAGTGTTGTCACATGAAAAGATATAATAAAATATTTACAAAAATTTGAGGGGTGTACTCACTTTTGTGAGATACTGTATCTCAGTCAATTTAACCAGATCTACATAGTGGCTATCGCATACTTTCCCCCTATCAGAACAACCACTCATGAGCAGGCATTGAACTCCACCTGGTCTTAAGGGTCTGCAGAAGATCAGCTACAGTGCTATAACACCTATTCTCAGTTGTTCACCCATACATCACCCCAGCCACAGAAACTATTGTGCTATGTAAAAATCAGATACTTTTTGGCCACTTTCCTTCCTGGTGACACCTCCAGTAAAACCAACCCAACAAATAGTGGACAGAAATTATAATGGCAAGTTGAACATCTTTAGATCTGGAGCGGTCCGTTTCTCACCCCAAGATAAGAACTTGGATTTTGGTTTTATTATTGGTTAAACCTATTTGACACCAAGTCCACTTATGTTGTTGCTGTATAATCTTAATGTGTGGTCTAAATTTGAAAATGGAGGGGTGTTCCCACATGGGGGATACACAGGGCGAAGTGGCACTAATCGCTCTGCACAACACAGTTATCACGATGCCCCCGCTTCACACCCGAACAGGCCCATCCCACTATATGTCAACTCATTACGCCTTAATTTCCCTCCATGCTCAAATTTACATAGAGAGAGAAAGGCTGAACTGTACACGTTCTCGGTTTCACCCTAGAAAACCTATTGCACCTGGAGATAATCTCCATGTGGGACACTCCTCCTAAATATAAATCTGGTGCACCACATGCTCCCACACTAGTTGCCATGATGGGTTAACTGCATAGTGGCCATTACGATCTGTTCTACTACCGAATGTTTGCTCAGGGAAAGGCACTGTAATACATCCGGTCTTAAGGCTCTACGGAAGACCAGCTACAATGTGATAACACCTAAGCCCACCCATACAACACCTGAACTGTAGGAGTGACCTTGCCTTGTGCAAAAAACAGACATTGCACTGGCCCTCCTCTTATCAAGTGGTACCTCCAATAAACTTAACCAATAAATGCTCATGGGGTACTTTCCTGGAAGACTAAACTTCTTTAGATACAGAGCCGGCCCCCCTCATCTCCAGATGAGAACCGATTGAATGGTGGTGTCCAACTAATTCTCTCTTCTAATCTCGGTGACCCAGAAGACACTCTATCTACACTCCCTACCAAATGTTCCCAACCTCCCATATGTTGTTATATAGTTTCTCTTCGTTTCTTAAATATGAAAATGGGGGGGTGTTCCCACATGGGGGCTGTGACGGGCGAACTGGCGCCAATCGCCCCTTACGGTGCAATTGTGCCAATGCCCTACTTCTCACCCAAACAGTTCTATCTCATTGCTCATCACCTTAATAGGCTTCAACCTTGTCCCATGCTCAAAATCACACACAAGGAAAATGGCTAATTTCTGCATATTCTGGGTGTCACCCTAGAAAACGAATTGCGTCTTGAGGCAGCCTCCGTGTGGGATTCTCCTCTTACTTATAGATTTGGAACACCACATGCATCCCCATAAGTTACCTTGATGAGTTAACTCCATTAAAATGCATAAAGTCAAGCCTGAAGGTCTTCTATATGATAGTTTGGAGACTTGTAGTGTACAGTTTAGTTTGATTTGCCTGTTGCACTCTCTGAAAACCCATCTATTACAGAAAGGTTCTCATGATACACATTCAATATTTCTCTACTGTACACATTATTCAACCCCGCTGTGAGCCACTGACCATGGAAGTAACTAACCTCCGCTAGTCTCACTCACAAACTTGGCTGAGCATCTTTTGCCTTCAAATGAGCCTCGACTGATTCACTGTAATCATTCCCCTACATATTAAGACCACAGGCTCTATCCTTACACACTAGATTTCCTATGGACCTCCCGTGGCACAGAGATAATAGAACTCATTACACCGACACCTTCCACAATGAGATAGTAATTACTACCATTGACCCACACTGGACCACACTAAATCCCTTAAAGTAAGGTAGCCGGTCTACTCTTACCTCTGGTCTTCAAACAACCTCTATCTACTATATCCCTTCCACTCCTTCCCTCCTTTCTTGTCCCTAGACCCACACACCTCCTCTTTTCCCCCACCCCCTTCTTCCCCCCTTCCCCCCCTTTTTTTTCTCATCTCCCTGGTCTCCACCACAGCAAACCACACCCCATTACTACAGAAATCTTCTTCAACACTACCTCTTTCACGGGCAACCTCGATCTATAAGAGCGGTAGGCCCTTAACTTGCCTCCAACACAGTTCCCTGACCCAGGATTTCATTACAGGCAGACATCATGCCCCCCCCAAACCCCCAAACACAACTCTTAGACACCTCACACTAAAAATAGTCTCACAAAACGTAAAAGGACTAAATGTCCCTGAGAAATGCAGTCAAGTTCTAAATATGATGCACAAACTCAGAGCGGACATGGTGTTTCTCCAAGAAACACATTTCCGTACAGACAATAGCCCTAAAATAGTAAATCGTCTCTACACATCATTTTATCATGCCACTAATTCTCTATCCAAAATCAAAGGGGTTTCCATTCTGATTTCCAAGAACCTCCACTGGCAGTATACTGACTCCCTCATTGACCAGATGGCCGGTGACTTTCACCAATATATACATCCCCAACACTGCACAAGTGAGTTTTTTAAAGCCATTTCCTCGCTCCTCACAGACTTCCAATCCAGGATCACTATTCTTGGAGGTGATTTCAAAGGTGGCATTACATCCTCTGTTAGACACTTCATCTGGCTCCTCCTCCCTATCATGTAAAGCACTATGACAAATCAAAACTCAGATTAAAGACCTCCTCCTACATGACACTTGGCGCACCTTACACCCCAGCGATAAGGATTATACCTTTTTTTCAGCCCCCACAACAAGTATTCCAGAATCGACTTTCTGTTTCTTTCCCAAAAGGACCTCCCTTTCTTAAAAGCTGCGTCCATCGAACCAATGCTGTTTTCGGATCATCGCCCGATTACCATATCACTATCCTTACCAGACAAAAACCCTTCACTAAAATCTGGCAGCTTGACTCCTCTCCGCTCACATCAGAAAGCGATATAAACCAAATCTGCTCTAGTATAAATGAATTCTTTTCTAAGAACAATACGCCCGAGGTAGTCCCGTTAACCCAGTGGGAAGCACACAAGTGTGTGATCAGAGGGAAATTTCTAGCCTTAAAAGCCACCAAGAGGAAAGCGCAACAAGCAACAATTCTCAAGTTGCTCAACAAAATAAAGATTCTAGAACGAGCCTACAAACAGTCTTGAGCTCAGCACACCTACCAGGACCTCATTCAGACTAGAAAGCTACTTCTTGAGGAACCGGGCCGTAAAACCCGGCACAGATTTATATTAAACCAGAAACTCTTTTACGAGCAAGGGAATAAATGTGGTAAACTTCTAGCAAGAACGATCCAAGTGAAGAGAGCTAACACCAATGTACATGCCATTAAAGACTCGCAAGGACAGTCTAGCGTAGTCACCACTGGTATAGCCTCCCACTTTGAATGGTATTACACCGAACTACACAACTTGCCCCAACAACACATGGATTCCAGAAGCCACAGCACAAGAACAGCACTCATCAAAGACTTCCTCAAAAAGCTCAGCCCTAAACCCATCTCGACGGAAGGCGCACGTAACCTAGATTACCCCATCTCCGAAGAGGAGCTCAAAAGTGTGATTAAACAATTAAACGTGGGTAAAAGCCCCAGCCCAGATGGGTTTAACATTCACAGACTACCTCATATCCCCATTCTTAAAAGCGTTTAACTCCCTTTGTTTGTCCACACTGCCCTTCCACAGATTATTAGAGGCCAACATCACAGTTATTCCGAAAGAGGGTAAGGATGCCACATCTGTCACCGACTATAGGCCGACGTAGATGTAAAACTATTTGCCATGATTTTAGCGAACCGTCTTTTACCTCTCCTTCCTGCACTAATAGGAAAAGACCAGGTAGGCTTTGTCCCTGGTAGAGAGGCCAGGGACAATACGATTAAAGCACTTAATATACACTACTGGTTATCCTCCCAGAAGTCCAGGGGTTTCTTTCTAGCATTTGATGCAGAGAAGGCGTTTGACAGGTTGGCCTGGGATTATATGGGGGCTGCTCTCCGTCATATCGGATTGCTGAACCGAATGTTCAACTTTATCATGTCCCTGTATACTATGCCCACGGCCAGGGTCCAAGTCAATGGCCACCTGTCAAGCACCTTCTCCATCTGAAATGGAACAAAACAGGGTTGCCCCCTCCCCCCTCATCATTTTCATACTGATGCTGGAACGCCTCCTGCGACGTTTAAAAACTAACACAGACATAAAGGGCATTCCGATTGCAGGGCATACATACAAACTTAGCAGCATATGCGGATGATATTCTCCTCCTCCTAAACGACCCTCTCACGTCTATCCCAAACCTCCTACAGGCTTTTGCCCTGTTCCAGCATATATCCAATTTAAAAATAAACTTCTCCAAGTCGCATGCACTCAACATATCCCTTCCAAAAGAGGTTGTTTCCCCTTTGCATGGAAATCAGATGCGATCAAATATTTAGGAACCCATCTGACTGCTCAGTTGCCAGATCTATAGGCCAAAAACTACTTACCGATCCTTCGTACTATCTCAGTTTTCATGGCTTGGCCGTGCAGCAATTCTAAAGATGAACATTCTTCCCCGCATGTTATACATCTTACAAATGATCCCAATTAGACTGCCTCCAACATTTTTCCAGACATACAAACTAATATGTGTGGAATTTTTATGGAAACATAAATGGCCCAGGATAAGTTTTGACCATTTAACAAAACCAAAAACTAAAGGCGGAATCGGCCTCTCTGACCTTAAGAATTACTACCGAGCTTCCCACCTCTCGAGGATTGTGGATTGGACATCACACGATCAAATCAAACAGTGGGTCAACCTAGAAGACTCTTTCTCATCTCTCCCGCTTAGGTCCACTCCCTGTATCCTTCCCTGCCATATCCATAATGCCCTGAAGAAACACCCTTTGATAAAAGCCACATTAAGTTGCCTTAGAGAGGTGTACAAAAAATTAAAATTATACTCAAACCCAGGACCCCTGACACCCATCCGGCTCAATCCAGCCTTTCCCCCTGGGATGTCGACTTCTTCCAAGGCGGTACCCTCCTAAACCATGACACACTGCCATCGGGCATAGGTAATAACTCCTTCCCACTATGGGCCTATTTTCAGGTGCGCCATTTCCTCCAAAACATCAACTGTGATTCCTCAGTATTGCATTCCCTAACTCCATTCGAAACTCTCTGTACCCAAACCACAATACAACCACGCATGATCTCCACCATTCACACCATGCTCTTTGGATCTATCGCCCCTAAATCTGGGAGAGCATGCCAGACTTGGAAAAGGGACTTACAAGTAGATCTCACTGAGAAGCAATGGGAGCACATACACACTATAGTCCATAAAGGCTCACTCAACACGATGATTCAGGAGAACAACTATAAGACCCTTAATCGTTGGTACCACACGCCTAAACTACTTAACATATTCAACCCTGACACATCGAACAAATGCAGGAGATGCGCCAGTGAACCAGGCACATTCATGCACATTTGGTGGTCATGCCCACTAATACAATCTTTTTGGACACAAGTCCATGAGATAACATTGCACGTGTCCACATACTCCTTAGAAATCACCCCAGCTCAATTTCTAATTCACCATTCTGCCACACTGGCTCACTCCTACTGAAAATCACTAGTCGCTCACATGATTAATGCTGCCAAGTTGTGTATCCCACGCCACTGGGGAACACCCCATGTTCCAACCATCCCTGATTGGCTTAATCGTATTAACAAAATTGCAGAAATGGAAGAATTAATTCACATAGCTCAGGATTCCCCATCCAAATTCTCTACAAATCTGGGCATGCTGGACTCATTTCTGCTCCATGGAGAGATACCTAATTTTAATGGGACTAAACCAGGATGATCCCCCCGATAACTAACTACATACCACCATGGTCACCTGTTCCCATATCATCACCCTAACCTGATATGGAAAACCTCCCGCCCCTACGCAAGGGACGAGTATGCGAGGCTTCCCCTCTATGTAAAAGAGATCCTTTCTGAACAGCGCCAAATACAACTGCGCTCCCATGCTTTGCCTTGCACTGGAGACTGGGGAGATGACATCTTTGGAACCCCCCTTTGTTTCTACTCAACCCTCCCTATTCTCCCTTTCCCAATGTCTGCCCTCTTACACACCCCCCCCTTTTCATTTTTTCTCCCCTTTCTCTTTCTTCTTTTCCCTTTCTTCTATTTCCTCTCTGTACTATCATTCCTTGTGTACATACCCACACTCTAATTGAAGCTTAGCCAATAGGTAGCCAACCTTACATCCAAAGTGAACAAACGGAATGCCTGAAACCGCCTCTCTCCTACTCACATCACAGGTACAGGGCCCAATCCCACCGTCCTAAACAGATATCCCCAAACATGCTAACCCACTCAGGCCAATCTCAACAAAAATAGGGAAGGTCACAAATCTTGGACTAACTGATTCCCCCGTGACATCAGGCACTTAGGCCCGTGTTGAATGTTAGGCCTAATGGCTACTTAAAACACTGACTGGTACTTAAATGATTATTGCTGCATCATCTATGCATACTTTATTTTGTAAAATCACTCTCTGTATATTTGTTACTATGTACTGTTCTATATTCTTCAATAAAAATTATTTGGTAAAAAAAAAAAAAGAAATTTTATTTTTTTATTTTTTTTTATTGGATATGGATATTAGAATGTAAAAAAAAGTTTTTTCAAAATTGTTGGTATTTTTTTGTTTATAGCGCAAAGAAAAAAAAAACAGAGGTAATCAAATGAGACCAAAAGAAAGCTCTATTTGTGGGGGAAAAATGCATTATTTTAGTTTTGCTACAGCATTGCATGACCACGCAGTTGTCAGTAAAATACCGCAGTGCTGTATCGCAAAGAAATGGCCTGGTCATGAAGGGGGGAAATTGGTTAACAACCACAGCTATTAACAATGAATCTGGATCATTACCAAACTAATTTGAAAATGACTTCACCCAAATGGAACGAATGCATTAGTTATTTTTTCATTATAACTTTTTTTTAAAGTGTTTGCCATTCATTTTGATGTCCATTTGAGAATTCGGATACATCTGAATCTCCGAAAATGAAATGTTCATCCGAAAAACAAAATGAACCAAATTGCACATGTCTAATATAAAATGTTTGCTATAGCGCTGTGGAATTGCTATTTTTGTACATTCTGACTGATTACATAAGGGAGGTGAATAAAGTCACTCATAAAAATGGATGACCTCCCATTCAAAATGTAACCCTCTAAGAAACCTAATTTGTAATTGAAAGATTCAATACATATCCCTCTTGGAGATCCTAACCCTTTGTATACATTGAATGTGAAGTGCAGAAAGATCACCCCCATAACATTAAAAAACATGACAAAAATGAGGTCATCAATATAGTGTAAATATACCTTAATAGGTGAACTGAAAGATTGCCACCACCATGGATCTGAGACCTCTCCCTCAGCCCATAAACAAACCAGGGAGGCAGGAAATTTAACACTCATCGCCCCGCCTCCCCCATCTCTGTAGGTAGCAAACGCTATCCAAGTGTTATGTGTAAGCAGATAATCCAAATCCTCAACCACAAACACCCCGTGTTCCACAGAATACTTAGCATAATATTCCAAATAAGAGTTATTTCCAAGGCCAAAGAATGTGGTATAGATGAGTAACATCATAGGTAATCCATACATAGTTATCCCCCAATGCCATACAATTCAGCTTCGTGTCTCACTAGGTAGATGGGTAACTAAAGGTTGGAGTTGACAATTAATCCACTGGCTAATTCTCTCATTAGGTGAACCTATATCTGCAATAATAGGTCTGCCATACAATGGATTTAGCCTTTTGTACATTTTAATAAGGTGGTAAAATAAGGGTATATTTGGATGTTTTGGAACATCACCCCCTCTCCTTCTGAGTAAATCCTTCGGAGCAAAAATTGCTAATAAAACATCCCTTTTGATCAGGTCCACCAAAATCTTTTTATACTTTTTATACTGGGGGGATTCTTTTTAAGCCCCATATACGTGTTACAATCAGACAACTGTCTCAATGCCTACGTCTTATAAGCATCTGCCTGTAAAACAACAACTCCTTTAGGTCTATGCTGGACTTTGTCGATAGACATGACTGTTCATGGCTCCAGATTGCAATGCAGGCAATATAAATGAGGGCTTAAGATGAGAAATCTTTATATCTATTTGGAAATTCTTGTTCTGTTTGGTGGATTACTGTGTTTACCATACTCTAGCATTTACCCTAGTCAGTTTGGGTATTTTGATAAAGGATTGATGTACCCTGACATTTGTTTGAGACTGTTTGTGATCTTAGTTATTCTTTGGACCTTAAGACATATACTGTACATTTGTTTGTATATATAAGTCAAAGAGTAAAGCCTATCCCATGAGGCCTGAGGGCAACCAGCCTCAGTATAGACATCTATACCAATTCACTTAAAAGTTTTTCTATACTTCATAGGCTGCATGAGTTGTTGTCTCCTTGAGCTAGCTTCGGGCATACCGGTGGTCCCTTGTGTGTGCACACACTATCCCTGATGACTGTTGAGGATCTATGTCCCCTAATATGAGGCTGTCACATACCTGGTAGAAGAGGCTGACATGATGAGGAAGGCCTTTCTTACACCTCTGACTCAGGCCCCTGATAGAGTGGACAGGTGGCACAGGAGTACAGAGTGGCACGAGTTCCTGTTGGTCTTGCTAGCAGCAGGACTGGATGGAATATCTAGATCAAGCAGAGGAAGACCGTCAGTGGACCACAGTGGAGCAGGATTGCTGGATAGACACCAGTGAATAGAAGGCAAGAGCAGGCTGGCACTGGTTGGTAGCATACAGGCAATGAGCAGGCACCAGTGGCTTGTAGGCAGAGTCTCGCAGCAGCTGGTACAGCAGCAATTGGAATAGAGGCAGAGTCAGATGAGCTGGGTCATACATGGGCAGACGGATTAGTAACAGATAAGTGGAGAAGCAGCTAGGGGCACAGGCAGAAGCGAAGTCAGAGGCAGGCCAGGGTTAGTGTACAAGACAAGCTGGGTCGAAAACAGTAGTCAGGTGCAGAGTAACATGTTGCAGGTATGCACAGGAATGCTGTAGACAAGACAGCGCTTAAGCATAGCACAGGCTCAGTTTAAATAGCCCACTTGGTGCCAATGCGAGCAACAGATGCGTGTGCGTGCACATGCAGATGTTCACATGCAGGTTCATGAGTGCATGAGCATGTGCACCTTTCCTAAGTCCATTTAAAGAGCCATGAATTAGCCTGTGCCTGTGCACAGAATGCCACCCAAAAGAGCCATCATGTCTACTGGTACAGTATGTCCTTCCTGACAGAGGCAGTTGCTGTTAAACCTTTAGCTGAGTGATTTATGGTAACAAATCTAATATGTAACCATGTTTACCAATAAAGGAGACATATCATTACCATCATAGTGGATATGAATTTCCTCACTGAGGAACATCCTGTGAAGAAATTCTTGTATAGGGTGTAATAATCCCTGCCAGCTATACATGGTCTTTGTCATAGGTGTGCCCAGCGTATTGCATTAGGGTGTGCACCCCAAAGCTCCAACACACATGTGCCTATCCCTGCAGCCTCAGCTGCACAGGGCAGTGAACACAGTTTACTATCCTTCAGTTATGACTGAACACAGTGAGTGAGTGTGTTCATTTAGAAAAGATAGGGGCTGTTAAATTACATATTTACTAGCCCCTTCCCCCACTCTCCCCGCTGGAACATCGCTGAAGCAGCCAGGGGGAGAGGAGGGAAGCCAGTAGCACTGCGGGGCAGAGGGGGCAACATGGGGGGGAAGCCCAGGCAATAGGGGAAATCAGCACCGCACGTAGTGATTACACCTGGCACACCCCCTGCGCACGCCTATGGTCTTTGTGATTTTATAAAAGATATATTACTGTGCCAAGAGTATGGTTTTTATGTAAATTTATTTTAATGTCACATATAATCCAATGTATTTTTTTACACATACTTTATTTGTTTTACCATATAAAGTCCCAGGGGGGGTTACAACTAGTATACAATGTATAATAGGGATGTTGGCAGCCATAGCCTCACATAAATCCAACATCTGTTTTACAAAAGCTTACTAGGGATCATGCTGTCCTCATTTAAGTAGTGGTAAAATGCAATATATTACATTTTTTGTGTTTTGTTATCATTTAAGAGTTAATTGTTCCTAACAGTGCAAATTTGTTCTGGCTAAGTGGTGGGTTTTGTGTATATTAACATGTTGCATACACTTTCTTAATTCAAACACATGTTTTGAGCTAGTAGAGTACCTTTTTTTATTTGATTTATTGTTTTCTTTTTTGTGCAATTAGTGTATCCACAAAAGGGAGTAGCAGCAACAACCAGGACGCTCTGGATTTGGAGTTAAAGGTATCCAATACTTTCATGCTTAAGTTAATCTTTCATAACATGTTACTTAATACGTGATACACCCATATTCAGGGTGTAACATAAAGCACGTTACTAAATCAGCACCCCCACAACTCCTAGCCTACATTGTGACAGCGGGTGAGGGATATTCTCCACGCACCCATTGTCACAATTTTAACGCGTCTCACTGAGCCCCTACACCCGATCCTGTACAGATCCTGTTCCCGGGTGAGCAAAAGCCCTGGAATTGCTCCACACCTGGTCTACAACATCCCCTCAGACTCCCGGTACCTTCTGGTGGTACAGTCCCGCTGAACCGGAGACATGCTGACCCACAAAAGGATGGAGGAGGGAGGACAACAGGACGCCTAATATGACGCTGAGGCAGCTCTCCCTCAGCGGCCCCGCGCCGGGGAGAAGTCAGGTAAACCGCCCAAGACGCCTAGGGGGACATGCTGTATTACATGCAGAAACTAACCAGGGGAGGGAGTCAGTCGGCAGGCTCAGACCTGTAGGCGACCCCGGCCATCTTCCATGTGGCGGAGGAGGGTAGGCTGCATGCACAGCCTCACATAGAGTCGCTCTCCACGTGGGCATCAGACAGTGAGGGGGAGGAAGGAGAAGACATTCAGCCCACACTAGCGGACATCCTCCGAGCTGTGCACAAATGCACAGTTTCCGCAGATATCCTGAAGGAGAACTTTGGAGGGATGAAAGAGGAGCTGGGCCAGTGGCGCATGCGCGGAGCCAGACCGAGCGGTCATGCAATTCTAGCTCTCCGCTACACGGAGCCGTAGATGACCTGATCACAGCGGATCTACAACCCGAAAATTGTCTGCACAGCTGCAACTACAGCACGAAGTCCCGGTCCCTTCATTGGACAAACTCTCATGGTTCACGGGGGCTCTAAAGTGAAGTATAAAGCTTCTACTATTAAGGAGGCCTTGTCACGAGGCACCCTAAAGATGGCGGCGGCACATCCAGATCCTACCTTCCCTTAGCACAGGATCGGGTCCAGAAGCCACTCCAGAGCTTTTACAGCAGATAGAACGTATGCTCAATAAGGCCCTGCGCCAGACCTCGGAGCATATTACATCCATGGAAGACAGGGCAGACGAGCTTGAAGCCCAATCCCAAAATTACATAGCAGAAGTGGAAAACCTCAAAGAGGAAAACCTCATACTGCAGAACAGACTCGAAGATTTCGAAAACAGGGCTAGGAGATCGAATCTCCGCATAAGGGGATTACCTGAAACTGTACTTGATGTCCAATCGGCAATAACAGCTCTGTTTCAGGAGCTACAGCCAGCTATACCCATTGAACGTTTGGAGATGGATAGGGTCCATAGGGCCCTAACCCCTAAAAAACAGGAAGGCCCGCCACGCGATATCATCGCTAAAATGCATTTTTATCGCACAAAAGAGCAACTCCTAGCTGCTGCTAGAGAAAAAGGTGATCTCTCCTTTCAGGGACATAAATACCAGATTTTTCCGGACATTTCTCAGGTAACAATCTCAAAACGCAGAGCTATGAAACCTCTGCTTGCTATACTACAACAAAAACAAATTATATATCATTGGGGGTTTCCGTT
Organism: Glandirana rugosa; assembly: GCA_018402905.1. NCBI lineage: Eukaryota > Metazoa > Chordata > Amphibia > Anura > Ranidae > Glandirana > Glandirana rugosa. Next base: position 51,435 of record BLSH010159954.1, read on the forward strand.
CTCCATCAGATTCACATATAATGGTCTGAAACACCAATGCAACAACATGGAGGACTTACAACATACCCTACAAGAGCTGCATTTAATAGACGAACGACAACAACCCGGAATGTCCCGTCGCAGAGCAGCTGTAGCATCCCCTTCCAAATCATTATCCTCACCAGGTAAACCGACCGAAACACATGTTCATAAGCGGAGTCGTGTGGGTCCCCAAGCCCATGACTCAGAAGACACCATGGACTGACAAGGCTCCTGTTACTCTAGAAAATATAACTCCAACCCTGACGGGTTCTGTTCACCCAGTTTGACATTTTAACCTATGGTTTTGCCACTTTTGCTACTTTAGGCTACTCTCCAGCTATCCAAAATGTATGATTGTCGTGCTCATCTCTCTCTAGTTACATGGTTCCCTGTTTTTCTGGATCTGTTACAATCATATGCTCTTAGCCCATAAAACTGCTTCTGCCCCTTAGTCATCTTCATTCTAGTTTGGATCTAACCCTCACATCTCAAGGACTTTTTGTGCCAAGAATTACTATTCATCCTGGAACTTTACTTACAGTATGGACAATTACAGGAGAATAGAACAATCAACATATTCCTCCAAGGATGAATCCCAGTAAACATAGACACAAGAAACCCATATCATCCCTGGGCGTAAATGAACAACAGAAACTTTATAATTTACCGCAGAATTTAATCCAGGCCCAGTCTATTTTCGACAGTTCCAATAGGTTCTAAAGTTGTTGAACGCTAGGTTTTGCACCTTTCCTTTTTATTTTGCATTTCTCCAGGTCTAGACTCCGTTGCAGTTGATCCATGTGCCCTCTCAGCTACCTGCATTGGTCCTTGAATAATATTTGGGCTCATGCAGATAGTCTTTGCAATACTGTGGCGGGGTGCTCCACTCTACCACAGTACTGTTTTTTGATTATAAGAATCTCTAATTTGTTAACATTGATTATTTCCTGTACTACTCTAATTTTCTATTCTCTCTTTATTCTAGTGTCTTTCTCCTCTTTAACTCCAGTAAATAAGTCTGTGATTCCTGCCTGCCTAGCTGTCCGAAGACCCTACACTGGTAAGCTCCACAACATCTTATACACATCATGGCCTCCCTAAACATTTTATCACTCAACGTGCAAGGGTTTAATGTACCACAAAAACGTACTAAAGCCTTCCGATATTTCAATTCGCAAAAAGCCCATATTTTATGCCTACAAGAAACCCACTTCACACCCCAACATACCCCAAAATTTTTCAGTACACACTACCCACAAGCTTTTGCTGCCTCGGCTCCTACTAAAAAGAGAGGCACATTAATAGCCTTTCACAAATCCACTCCCTTTATCCTTACTTTTCAGCTACCAGATCCAGAGGGCAGATTTCTTTTATTAAAAGGACATATCCATGATGTAGAAGTGACCGTAGTCTCCTATTACGCTCCCAACAAAAATCCAAACCCCTTTCTCTCCAATCTCTTACGAATCGTTGACTCTCACAAATCAGGCTCTCTAATACTATGCGGAGACTCCAACCAGTGCCTCCACCCCTACTTAGATAAATCGCCATACACACCCTCTAACAGCCCATCCAAACAAAATTGCATACGCCTACTAAACAACCATAACTTAGTTGATACATGGCATGACTCTAATCCAACTAGAAAACGTTATACCTTCTACTCCCATCCACACAAAACTTTTTCACGAATTGACCATATCTTTGTGACCACTGGTCTATTTCCAGAAATACTCTCTTCAATAATTCTCCCAATCCCTTGGTCTGATCATTGTGCAGTCCTAACCACACTAGCCTCCCCCATTCTGAGACCCCAAGACACAACATGGCACCTCCCGGACCATGTTCTTCGACAGCCATCTCATTGTTTTGACATCAAACAAGCCATATTAGAATATGAAGTCATCTTCATTCTAGTTCGGATCTAACCCTCACATCTCAAGGACTTTTTGTGCCAAGAATTACTATTCATCCTGGAACTTTACTTACAGTATGGACAATTACAGGAGAATGGAACAATCAACATATTCCTCCAAGGATGAATCCCAGTAAACATAGACACAAGAAACCCATATCATCCCTGGGCGTAAATGAACAACAGAAACTTTATAATTTACCGCAGAATTTAATCCAGGCCCAGTCTATTTTCGACAGTTCCAATAGGTTCTAAAGTTGTTGAACGCTAGGTTTTGCACCTTTCCTTTTTTTTTTGCATTTCTCCAGGTCTAGACTCCATTGCAGTTGATCCATGTGCCCTCTCAGCTACCTGCATTGGTCCTTGAATAATATTTGGGCTCATGCAGATAGTCTTTGCAATACTGTGGCGGGGTGCTCCACTCTACCACAGTACTGTTTTTTGATTATAAGAATCTCTAATTTGTTAACATTGATTATTTCCTGTACTACTCTAATTTTCTATTCTCTCTTTATTCTAGTGTCTTTCTCCTCTTTAACTCCAGCAAATAAGTCTGTGATTCCTGCCTGCCTAGCTGTCCGAAGACCCTACACTGGTAAGCTCCACAACATCTTATACACATCATGGCCTCCCTAAACATTTTATCACTCAGATCTGCAATTGTTGCTTGTAGGGAAGGGGGATCAGGGGATTTCCACTTCCTGGTAATATTTAATTTGGCGGCCAGTAGTATGTGTATTATGACTGTCCTATATTTCCCGGGGAAGTTGTCTAAGTTTAGGTGCAGGATTGCAAGTTCAGGGTTAGGGATTAGTGAGTTTTGTGTGATAGAGGAAATCAGGGCAAAGATTTGTTTCCAGAATGTGGTTAGGGTTTTACAGGACCAGAGGATGTGGGAGAAGGATCCGATGGATCCACATTCTCTCCAACATGTGTTAGGGGAATTTGGGTATATCTTAGAAAGCCTGTAAGGAGTGAGATACCACCTATGAGTAGTTTTATGGAATAGTTCGTTTAGAATGGATATGTGGATGTTTCGAAGGGTAACGTCATTAGTGACCCTTGATAAGGTATTTTGATGAGTATCCACCATAGAGTGAGGAATGTCCGAAAGATTCTATATGGGTTTAAGGGGATTGTGTACAACCTCTCTTACACCTAGGTAGCCTAGGAAGAGGGTGTAGGAGACCAGGACATTTTGGGATTGGTGTAAGACCTTTGTTTAGAAACGGGACTAAAGGAGATAGTGTGTTTTGAGTGATTAGGGATTGGGACTTGAACGTTAGGACGTGGATTTGAATCTGTTGAAGGGGCCCTTTATATCCTGTCAGTATTATGTGTATGATGACCGGCGGTTTAATTTATAATGGTCCTTCACCTTTAGGGGACTAGGGGGAAGGGATGTTCGTTGTTAACGTCTAGACTCACTATTTTACAAATCCCTCC
>BLSH010159954.1:58803-74512 GCA_018402905.1 Glandirana rugosa
GATAAAAGGCCTTAAATCGTGTATACCTGGATTTTCATCTGGATCCGTGTCTACATCTTCCCGATTTTTTTTGCCATCCTTTTTTTAGTATCTCAAGAAGGTCTTATGTTATAAATCTCGTAAGTTAAGATACCTACTATAGGTACTACCTCTCTCTCTTTCTTCTACATCTGTGCCTAGGTCTACTTTTAGGTCCATATGTGCTAAATTCCGGAAAATAGAGGACACTATAAATGCAGTAAATCATCAGTGGTGGGATAAGTTTTTTCTTGATTTATATTGTTCCTATAAGATCACGCCCAGAGGTCTTAGAGTACTTAAAACTTGTTCTTTTCTCCACACCCCATTAGCCAAGGAGTGGTTTGTCATCTCTGAGTTCTGCACCTTTAAGTGGATGGGTCTCATCATCCAGCAGAGGGAGCTGCTATACCACTCGTTGACCTCAGGGACCTCATTAAACAGTTTTCTGATACATTAGGTCCTCTCCCATTCGCCTGGCTCAGGAAGTTAAAACTCAATACCAAATACCAAGAGGATTCCCTTATTAGATCCAAACTGCACAAAATTAGAAGAGATTTTGATGATTACAATATGGGTAAAGTTTTTCGTTGGAAAGCCAACACTAAAGCCCCCTCCTCTTCCCCTGAACTTCAGAATGTGAAACCAATGCCTCTTATGGATTGTCGACCCGTTCCCACACTTCCTCATTTACTACGTGAACAGAGTAAAGCCTATCATACACATCGAGCACCATTGGCCATTATCCCAAAATCTTTCCCTCGTCTCCTGAGCCATTGTTGCCTAAGCAGCCCCACTTCCACCACAAGGGGTCGGCCCACTTGACCTGTACCACTCTGGACCCGGGACCTGGCCATCCTCTCCCTCCCCCCCTCAACATACCACTGAGGAGCCCAGGTCCAACCCCCTCAGACGGCACACTTGGGACCTCATGTAATGGAGGGGAGGGACCTGTCCAGTCCATCTGTGGGGGAGATGTCCCCCACCAGCTCCAAGAGTCGTTCAGACCCTGGTCCACTTAGGCCTTTAGACTGTCCTATTGATCAGCATATTTCGTCTAACACACCCAACGCATGTAGCCAGGCAGTTTCCCCTTTTTTAGTCCTTCCCCCCTCATCCTCCCAGAAAAGAAAGATCATCGTAGAGGTAGGAGAGGGGGTAAACGCAGACGTAAGGAGAAAGGGGAAACTAAGGGACCTATAAAAATATTTAATCTTTCCGCCACTCAGATAATTACACAACCCTCACAACACACCAATTTACCCCCCAACCTAACACATAAGTAAAGACTAGACAATGCCCATAAGCTAAGATGTCTACATAAAACAATACTCCAAAGAGTCCAATTACCACATCGCCCACCTGATTTATTAACTAAATCAATATCACCAAACTTCAGTCTTCTAACTCCAACAGACCTGAATGCAGGTGCCAGCGTTCACCAGATCCCCCCCCCCCCAGTTCCTGACACAGCTTGTACCCGTCAGGGGTGTCGGTACGGGGTGCGGGATCCCCATAACACAGCACAATGTACCCCTCAATTTTTCCCAACACGATGAAGGAATTAAGCCCAACATAATACCCCGGTCACGTACACAACCTGATTTTATGTAATGCTAATATAGGTTTGTTACTACCTCTACCATCTCCCCCTGATGTTCAAATGTTTGAACTGCATGTCAATTCCTAATAGACACTGTATGTAAAACGTTTTTTTTCTTTTTCTATAACATGAATGTGTTCTGAAAAGTCTTACTAATAAAAGCTTATTGAATAAAAAAAAAAAAAAAAAATTTAATCTATCCAATCAGCCCCAGAGATTTCTCTTTTATCTCGAGGGCTGACGTTCGCACCTTCCGTAGCACCCAACCCTTTCACATTGTTTCTTGACTTGAATAGGTTCATTAGGAATCTTTCAGTCAAACGTTACTTTAATATCCAGGCCACTAAAAATTCCACCACCACGGCGTGCGTCCCAATAACATCTATGGGACCCACAGACCTTGACTCGTCTACTAATACATCCTTGGGGGCAGATTGTCCTGAAGACACAGCCTTACAGATGCTCGAGGAACTTTATACAGACAATATGGATGATTATGTGGAGAGTCTGACACAGCGACTACCCACTTCCCCCCCTATTCAGCATACGCAGTTCCGCCCGAAGTCTATCTTCAATCCTACGTTTGCTAAAGGTCCCTTCATTCAAAGTTTTTACCAACTGGTTTATGCCGACCTACGGTTGATGTGTGAGTCTGCACCCTCTTCACTTTCCTCCAGTAACCTTACTGCTGCTGAAACTACTGCTCTTAAACAACTTATGCAGAACAGGGAGATTGTCATCAAGTCAGCAGATAAGGGAGGAGGAATATTGGTTCAAAATAGATGTGATTACCTTCTGGAATCCAATAGGCTTTTGTCTGACACCCATACTTACAGTAAGCTTCCACGGGATCCCTTGCCCCAATTCCAATTGGAAGCCCATGATCTCATTGATAGAGCTCGTTCAGATGGCGTTATCACAGAGGATGAGGCCGCTTTCCTTAAACATGACTATTATCCTCGGCCTTATTTTTACCATCTGCCGAAAGTCCATAAGGACCTTACCTATCCCCCTGGTAGGCCCATTGTGGCGGCAATGCAAAGTGTCAGCAGTTATTTTTCCATCTACGCTTATCACTTTCTACAGCCCATCGTACAACTACTCCCATCTTACATTAAGGATGGCATTCAGCTATTGGAAATGCTTAAGGAGTACAAATGGGAGTCATCCTATCGCTGGCTTTCACTTGACGTCACTTTGCTCTATACTTCAATACCTCACGATATTGGCTTACAGACGGTTCGATTCTTCCTAGAACAAGAGCCCGATTTGCATCCTTGTCAGTCAGAATTCCTTATGGAGGCCATTGGATTTTGCCTTACACACAATTATTTTGAACATGAGGGTGAGTTCTACATCCAGAAGAACGGCACAGCTATGGGAGCGAATTTCGCTCCCAGCTATGCCAATCTCACTATGGGCCATTGGGAACATAAATATATTTGGAACAATAACCCTTATGCTTCCCATGTGGTCTTTTATGGCCGGTATATAGATGATGTGGTGATCATCTGGGATGGTCCTGAAGATTCCATCTCATCTTTTGTGCAATTCTGCAATGATAACACCATGGGCTTAGGTTTCACATTTGTGACCGATCCCGACAAATTGGCTTTTTTGGATCTAGAACTATACCATCATGATAGCGTAATTTGTGCTCAGAATTACACCAAGCCCACTGTGGGTAACTCGTACTTGCATTTTGGGAGTTTCTGTCACCTGCGGTGGGTGAGGAATATCCCTAAAAGCCAATTTTGCCACCTCAGGCATAATTGTACGCGTGAGGAGGATTTCCGTACTCACGGTCAATTGATGCGGCAGAAATTTCTTGAAAAGGGCTATCCACCTCCCCTGGTAGATGAAGCCTTTAATTACCATCTTCGGTCTGAGGATACACGAAGTACGACCAATAAGTCTGATGTAGATACTCCACCTTTGCGGTTCACCACGCAATTTCATAGTAAATTCAGGAGGATGGAGCATATATTCAAAAAACATTGGCCCATCCTTACGGGAGACCCATTATTGAAAAATACTATATCTGCTACCCCCAAGGTGTCTTACAGACGAGCCAGGAATTTAAAAACCCAACTGTCCCCTAGCAAGTTAAAATCCACATCCCGTTCTTTGAGTGCTCCCCTTAGATTTTTTGACATCAAGGGGATGTATAGGTGCAATAAACCCCTTTGTCTCACGTGCGCCCACGTGACTTTGTCTCCAAGGGTAAGCGTTATTGCCTCCCAGACTTCTACAACTGTTCCTCAGAGTACTTGGTTTACTGCTTGTCTTGCCCATGTGGTTTGCTCTACGTGGGCCGCACCATCCGTACTTTGAGGAAGAGGTTTGGTGAGCATAGAGGCCTTGTGGACAAGGGTTCAGATAAACATAGTGTTCCCAGACACTTTCTTGAACATCACGACCAAAGTATTCAGGGATTGCGGGTCTGGGTGATAGAATCTATTTCCAAAACTTTCCCGTTGGCGGAACGGTATAAACGTTTGTGCAATAGGGAAAATTTTTGGATTTTTACCCTGGATACCCTTTCTCCTGGAGGTATGAATGAGGAGATCGAGGTCAATCCTCTAAAAAGAAATAAGGGGGGAGTTACTGGGCATCAACATCTCCTTTGTTCCGAGCAGGCGTTTCTACTTTGGATACTTCCTATTTTTCATATATATATAATTTTTTATCTATTTTATCTATTTTTAATATATATATGCTATAGATAAATATTTTTATATTATTTTTTATATTTTTTATATTTCTTATATATTTACTGATGTATTTTTAAAACGTATATCATGTGGACAATATGTATAATGGATGGATTATGTATTCATGGGTTATTCACCTTTTTATATAATTTTTTGCTTAAGACTTTATCGTCAATTTCATTCTCATAATGATTTTTTTTTATTATTATTATTACCTTTATTTTTATTTTTATTATTTTTTATTTATTTATTATTTTTTACTTCTATTTTTTTTTTTATTTCCATTTTTTAATTCTTTTTTTTTTTAAACTTTTAACTTCTATTTTTTATTTCCATTTTTTTTTTAATTTTTTTTTTTTGGTAGGTCACAGTTGCGTTTATATTTATATTTTTCCCATGTCCCTTTTAATTCACTCATGAGTATATTGTGGGCCCTACCCAGTTGCCTTTAAATAAGAGCTGTCCTATAACAAGATGACCTCCAGTTTGCCTGATGAGGGATCATGAATGATCCGAACGCGAGCATTTCCTGTTTGGTGACCTGGAAGTGACGTGATGCTGAGCGTGTGAATGGTCTGTCATCAGCTTTGTGTCCCGGTTTGCGCTGGAAGCCAACAGCGTGACGGGCATCGGCTCCCTCTCCACGCCTGCCTGCACACTATCTGACGATCTGCGGATGATCCTTTCTGTGTTTTTATCCGATCGTTTATGTGAGTGTATATTTACCTATACCCTTTATCATTAAAGAAGGTATTTCACTTAGAGGCGCTGCTCTCTTGTTTATGTATGTCCCGCCTCCCTTCTCATCAGCCATATTGAGAGCCTTCTTGGCGCACCAGTTGGGCTGCACGGGGACCCCGCTCATTGTGGTAGGGGATCTTAATGGCTACTTAAATCCCTCTTTGTACAAACACCCTCCTGTGGCTGGTGGGGGCCGAGGTGGGGGCACAGCGCTTCACAAATTTATACAAGAAGTGGGATGGATAGACCCATGGCATCTTCACAACCCTTTTCAAAAGTAGTTTACATGATTCTCGAAGACGCACATGTCTCTGTCGCGGGTCGACTTATGCCTGTGTACCCCCGCGATGATTGCTAATGTAACAGACATCCTCTATGCTGTAAGAGGTATATCTGATCATTCTCCTATGATTGTCTCCTTGAATGCCATACCTACCTCCAGCTTACAACGTGCCCCATGGAAGCTTAATGCTTTTTGGTTCTCCTTAATTACTAGACATGAGAGCATAACTGCTTTAATCAATGCTTTCTGGAGAGATTACTCGAACCATGCTAACATGGCTGTGGTTTGGGACATGTATAAAGCCTACCTACGGGGTGTGTTCATTAGGGAAGTAAAGGCGGTCAAGGATTCAACAAGAGCACAGGGGACACAGGCGGAGGAGTTGGTATGCAAGTTTGAAGCTGAATACGTGGCGTATCCCACTGAGGCCCATAGGGAGGTGTGGGAGGCAGCGCAGGAAGTGTTAAACTATATTACTAAGTCTGGGGCAGACAGGAAGAGATTCTTTAGTAAACTAGCATTCTACGAGGAGGGGGAGCAGATTGGTCGATTACTAGCACAATCCCAACAGTCTCTGCCCCCTATTGGAGCACTGCGTACTAAGCAGGGAAAGCTGGTCAATGCTCCGGATCTGGTGATGCAGGAGATGGTGGGATTCTACTCCGACCTGTACATATCTCGGGGGGATTACTCCCTGGAGTCCCTGCAGGAGTTTCTGGGGGGATAGACTTGACTACCCTGTCAGCTCCACATCACACAATGCTGGATTCCCCTATAGAGCTGGAGGAACTTCAGAAAACCATCAGCATGTTCCCCAACTGTAAGGCCCCGGGGAATGATGGACTGCCAATGGAGGTGTACAAGCAGTATGGAGATGTGATCCTGCCGCACTTACTCAAGGTATTTAATTATGCACGGGAAGAGGGAGTTTTACTACTGTCCATGAGAAGGGCCAATGTTGTCCTACTGTTAAAACCTGGGAAGGACCCGTGGATCCGGGCTTTTACAGGCCCATATCCCTTTTACAGACCAATACAAAGATTCTGGCCAAAGTCTAAACAAAGTAATATCCACCATTATACATGCAGACCAGTCCGGATTTATGCCCCAAAAGTCGACTGCCATAAATCTGCGCAGACTTTACCTCAATATCCAAACACCAGCTGACAATGCCGGAGATAGGACCTTACTCTCCTTAGATGCCCACAAGGCCTTTGATAGTATAGAGTGGCAATACCTTTGGGCGACGCTGGTTAAGATGGGCTTCAGGGAGACCTTCTTGGCTTGGGTCAGGCTGCTATATGCTTCACCAGTGGCAGTGATCAGGGAGGCTGGTAGGGTCTCACAATCCTTCTCTTTGCACAGGAGCACCCGTCAGGGATGCCCTCTGTCCCCTCTGCTGTTCGCTGTCATGGTGGAGCCCCTGGCAGCAATGATTCGATCAAACACAGACATCTGTGGCTTTAAATATGGGGGGTACAAGAAAAATTCATGTTATATGCGGATGATGCATTGCTTCTCCTCGGGGACACTTCTGGGTCCCTGAGGAAGGCGATGTTGGTCATATCCAGGTTTGGCAGGTACTCAGGTTTGGTCATAAATTGGCCAAATCTTCTATGATGCTACTGGATTCTGCACAAGACACCCGGACAGTCTCATTACAGAATATCCTGGTGTCCTCTAGCTTTAAATACTTGGGCATACAGGTTACCCCAGACCCGATGGAGTATGTTTCCGTGAACATAATGCCGCTGCTGGGCCAAATTAAAGACAAGATTAAGGTCTGGTCAAAACTGAAAATATCTTTAGCCGGAGGGGTAAACCTTATAAAAATGGTCTTTATGCCCCAAGTGATACCTTTGAAAGTGTTCTGCATCATCAACATGGCCCTCTGATCCTTTCTGTGGCTGAACAAGCCTTCTCAGATTAAATTGGAGCAACTGCAGAAGCCAAAAGATGCTGGGGGACTGGCATTACCAAACCCCTGGCTGTACTACTTGGCGTCCCAGTTGCAGCATATCGCAAGGGCTATGCTGGTGGAGCGAGAGGGTGGGGAGCCAGTGACGGATTCCTCTGTATCCCTAATGCGGCATTTAACAGAAAATGTAGAGGTGGCGAGGGGCCTAGAGGCCCTGAACTATACTAAATCAAATAAACGGTACCCCCCTTTTGCTCTTATGCAGAAGGTGTGGCTTAAGGCTAGGCAGCTTCAAAATGTGAATGGGTTCACTAGTATGAGTCCTATCTGGAACAACAAGTACTATCTGGAACTATTGGCGCTAGATAGTGGGCCTAGGTGGACGAGATATGGGGTAACGGATTTAAAACATATCTTCTGTAATGGTAAATTGTTGACCTTCCCTGAATTAAGACATAAATACGGTGTCCCACAAAGCATGTACTTTTATTACTTACAATTACACCACGCAGTCAGGACACAATCAGAGGAAACAATATGGGAGTGCTCCCAGACACCAATATTTAATTACATGAGGGAAGTTTCCCTCCTTAAAGAGTTCATCTCCATCTGTTACTCCATGCTGGCGACCATCTTTCTGCGGGGCTTCCCTACTGGTGTGATCGGTAAATGGGAGAGGGATATAAGGACTTTTGAAGAAGACCAATGGGAGGAAGATTTGCAAGCGGTGGTGACCAGTTCTCTCAATGTGGCACAGAGGGTATCACAGTTATACCTAGTTCTTAGAGCGCACCTGGCGCCTGCCTGACTGTGTGGGATGGGATTGAGGGAGGACCCCGGCTGTACCAGATGCCTCAGGGACCATGGGGATTTGATCCACTTACTGTGTCCGAAGGTGCTTCAGGTGACCGTACCCAGTGACGACTGGACGACTTACCTACTGAGGAGCATACTTGGACGGCCATAGCTAGAGCCCTTTTTCAGGCTCGAAAACTAGTGTTGAGGCATTGGAAATCTGTGCATTCCCCTATGCTCAAAGAATGGATTGGGCACATGGGAAGTATGTTTAGGCTGGAGAAATATATATACCAACACAGGGAATGCCCCCACAAATTCAGCAAAATATGGGATTTGTGGCTAGATACTCCGGGGTTTCCCCAATGGGCAGAATGCTGGGGTAAGGGCTCATCGCTCATCTTAGTAACCTGTAGGCCTCAGACTTAAGTGCAGATGTCCATGGGGTCGGGGGAGGGAAGACCCACGGTCCCCCAGCTGGGGGAGCGGTGGACAGTGTATACTTTGACGGTTGAGTGGGGAGACAATGAGGGTAGACAATGTGCTGGTGTGGTAGGGTGTTATTTGACTAAAAAGAATGTGGCAGGGTGCTTCCTTATTGTCCTTGTTGTTAATGAAAATGCTTAGGTAAGCAGGAATGTAAAATGGTGAACATAATGCATGCAACAAGGTTTTTGAAAACCATACAAAATTGTGATATTATTGTTGATTGAAAAATGCATTTCTGTACCTGTACCTGTCTTACCTGTTCTTATATGCTACAATAAAGCTTCTTTGATTAAAAAAAACACAATTGTGGCTAATGGATCTTAGTTCTCTTTTCAAATCGTTTTTATTGAAAATTTTTAGTCAATACAAAATTTGAAACATATCGCACTTACACATTGAGACAGGGATAATTACACTTATAACATATTGATGGCCTTTACTATATTACTCATATACTCCTCCGTAGGCCACCTCCCCAGGCGCCCCAACTGGGATCATTCTATGCCCCGAAAGGGTGGAGGCCCCTGGGTCGGATTTCTATGCGAACACCATTTTTGCATAAAACATTGATAATGTAACATCCCTTTTGTTTTGATATTGAACAGCACAATTTACATAAAAGTTGCAGTGTATAAACAGAAGAGAAGAACAAAGAGAAAAAGACAAAAGAAAACGGAAAAAAAAAAAAGAAAAATAATGACACCACCCAAAATCTCATCGAATAGTCTTCATATTACCTAGGAAATAAGCTTGTCTAGCAACTCCAGTTCTGAACCACCACCTGCACTGAATCCATGTTACATGCCAACAGGAACTCGTACCTAGCTATTGTTTGTACTTTCTGTATAACTGCTGAAACCTGCGGTGTCTTATTCGTTTTCCAGAGAGACGCTATCTGTACACGGGCTGCTGTTAAGATGTGTATTATTATATAGTGAAATTTTTGAGGGACTTTTTCCAATCCAAGATGTAGGAGTGCCAGACCCGGGCCCGGGGGCATCAGGACTCCCACTACCCCATTAATCAAGGAGAAAACTTCCTTCCAGTAGTCACGAAGTCCCTGACATGTCCAAAATGTGTGATATAGAGTACCCGTGCCACCGCAGTCCCTCCAGCAATTGGGAGCTGAATGCGGAAACATTTTCTTAATCTTAGTGGTGACCATATAACTTCTAAGAGCAATTTTCAGGTAGTTGTTCCAATAGTCTACACACCTGGATGCTTTGAACGTAATTTGCCTGGCTCGTTTCCATTCTAAAATACAAATTTTTATATCTAAGTCTCTTCCCCAAGCTAACATAGGGGCTGTTTTGTTGCATTGATTGGCAGGTGATATCTGGGAGTAGATCTTGGAGATGTCCCCCCTTTTGTAGGGCCTTTCCCGTACCATCTCCCATGTATCGCCCAATACCTCTATAGTGTTAATATTTTGGCTTATTAATAAGTGTTTTATTTGTAATGTCTCATAAAGGTTATATTTTGGCTCGTCCAGTTCAATGTCCTTAATGTAGTGAATATTGTAGTTTACCCATTTTTACACTCTAATGTTTGGAATGATGTGCTCAATGACCCAGATTGGAGTGAGTATTTGTGATTTAGTGCTTCCTATGTTGGACCTACTGTGGATAGCTCTCCAAGCTTGAATGGAAGCCTAAATCGCTGGGAGGCCTGAAGTTTTTATTGGGAATTCTGTTCTACAAGCAAGTAGTAGTGAAGGAAGGTCTTTATTTTCTACTGATGCTCTCTCTATAGTTACCCAAAGTTTGTCCGTTGCGGCGTCGCACCAGGCATGAAGCTGATCTATCAATGCTGCCCTATGGTAGTTTTCTAGGTCCGGGAGCCCCGCTCCCCCATCGTTTTTGCACCTTAGCGGGGTGTAAAATGCCAGTTTAGGCACAGCACCCAGCCAGATGTAGTTCCTGAGGGCAACATTAAGTTTGTGAAAAAATGTGTGAGGGAGTAATATGGGAATAGTCCTAAATAGGTACAACATTTTTGGCAGTACTAGCATCTTATAAGCACAAAGTTTGCTTTATGTCTCTGTGGATGGGGCTGCTAAAGTTATACCTAAGTATGGAAGCTTTCCCCTTGTCCATGTGAATTTAAATTGTGCTTGAAGATCTGTAAGTTTCCGTCTGGGAATATTTAAAGGAAGGATGAGTGATTTTGTGGTGTTCAGCTTCTCATAGAAGACACTACTGAATTCTTCCAACACCTCCTGCACTGCATCGTCGGCGAACAATCCAATTTTATGTTGGTGGCCCTTTATTGGAATTCCGGTGATGGTAGTTTTTTGCCTAATTACCTCTGCTAGAGGTTCTATCACCAGGGTGAAAATCAAAGGGGATAAGGTGCACCCCTGCCGCGTTCCATTTGTAATCTGAAAAGATGAAGATAACGCGCTAGTGGTGAAGATATTTGCTGAGGGAGAAGTGTACAGAGCAGATATCGCCGACAGGGCAAAGCCCCATAGGCCAAACCTGCGCAAGAACACTTGCAGATAACCCCAGTGCACTCGGTCGAATGCCTTCTCCGCGTCGAGGGTGAGGAACACTGCAGGGGTCCCTCGCCGCTTGACTATGTGCAGAAGATTCAGCATCCGCTGAGTGCCATCTGGGGCCTGTCTGCCCCGCACAAATCCCACCTGGTCTGGTTTGATAAGTTTTGGGGTAACCTCCACCAACCTATTGGCTATTACTTTGACATAAATTTTTAAATCAGCCTCAGCAATGTGCTCTGGGTGAAATACTTTGGTTTGAGTTTCAGGCTCTACAATGTGGCTTATCTTGGCACTAGTCCTTCTCTGCTTAAGATAGTTTGCTAAAAATGTACCTGCCCTGTTGCTTTGAGAGTAGTGCGTTGTTTTAAATCTTTTTAGTGCATTATCGTATTTTGTATCTAAAAGACTTTTCAATTTGTTCCTTGCTCTATTCAGTTCTACATGCTGGGCATCTGCCAAGGTATTTTTGTGACAAGACTTTAGGAGCTTGCTTTTAGATAACAGGTTGGACATCTTTTGCATTTTTTGTCTCTTTTCCCTGTCCGCCATTTGAATTAGTAAGCCCCGCACGTATGCCTTATGGGAACACCAGACCGAAGACATAGGCATGTCCGGGGTGGTGTTTCTATCGAAGAATTCTTTGATGTCGGTTTTAAGTTTGTCTTTATGTGGCGACCGGGAAAAGAGACTCACATTATTACGCCATCTGTAAAACAAGTGTTTGAGTGTACATTTCTGCAAGACTTACAGAAATCAGTGCGTGGTCTGACCACAGAATCAAATGTATTTTCACCTCTTCTAATCTAGATAGTGTTGACATATCTGACACAAAAAGATCAATGCATGTGTAGATCCTATGAGGAGCTGAATAGTATATATATAGTCTCTTTCTGCCGGATTAAGGCATCTCCATATATCGTACGTATCTTCTCTGTGGAGAAGAGCTTGTAAAGTATTGCGTGATCTCGTAGACGCTGTAGAGTCATGTCTGTGGTCAACAATGGCATTAAAATCGCCGCATATAAGCAGCAGCAAATAATTACTCAGCTTACAGGGCTTGGAGAGCGGCTTGTGCTTCCCCATGGTGTCAGTCGGGTCTGCACTGATTAAGGAGCTGTCACAGGCTCTTTTCCCTGGGCTCAGCGTCGATAATCTGGCCAGGAACCGCTGCGCTGTCAGGGAGCTCTCTCCTCACGCAGCCATCTTCCTCGGCTGCCGGCTCCGCCCCTGGATCTTAGTTCTCAATGTAATATGAGGGCACTGGTAAGTGCTCTAGCAGTTCATTGATTCTTATGGCCATTCAGTAACTGCCTGTGTGAGGTACTGAACATCTACACTGACAGTCTACAGGAGCCGGAAACTGCACCCGCAATCTGCTAATCACGGGCAAAATGCTTTACAGGCTCCTAAAAAAAAAATATTAAATTTAGCTATTGCTAAATCAAAAGGTTCAAAGCTATAGAAACTGCTCTTGACCATATGTGGTAAACAGCTTTGAAAGATGAAGTTGTTAATGTTTTTGGTTCTTAGCAAGCTGTAAAATATACCTGTTTGATTACATCTTTTGTTTGTTAAATATAATTGCTTTGGCTTTTTGTTATATACGGATTCTCATGGTTTTTCACTAAAAGCCTTACAAATAAAATGTGCTTTGGTGAGGGTTAAATTTGAATATACAAATTTGTTTAAATATGTAATTTAAAGTAGGAATGTAATTCATATTGCCACACAGTGACATTTATTAAGTAATGTAACATAAATTAGGCTTCCATTAGTGAATTTCTGAGGAACATTGAATTGTGCTCTGCAAGCCATTTTGTAAACATTTTAAAATTCTGATAATGTATTTCATAAAAAGAATGTGAAATGGCTTTCTGTTTTGCATTATGTTTGCTTTTAATCTTTTAGTTTCATGTAAAAACATGAAACTGAAGAATAAACTTGAAAAAACAGAATGAAGATTTGACCCTAAAATAACCCAAAATGTAAACCATCTAAGTTTTACTTAGAAGTGGGAAAAGTAGAATAATTTTGCCTCAGTACTGCAAGACCTTATTAGAAAGTAGATTAGCGGGATATGGTCAAGAGTTAAAGCAGAGCTCCGACTTATAAAAAAAATTAAAAGTCAGCAGCTACAAATGATGTAGCTGCTGACTTTTAGTATAAGTACACTTGCCTGTTCAGGGATCCCGTGATGTCCGCCCCCCTGAAGCGATTTGTCCATTGGCTCGGGTGCAGTCACTTCACAGTAAGTTTCCTACTGCACATGCACAAGTTGCTTTCTGATTGGCCCTGTCATCTCCTAGGGCACACACAGGTCCTAGAAGGCAGTGGGGGGGAGGAGGAGGAGGCCAATCCAGATGCGAAAATGATGTGCCGCGGCGGCGTTAGGATGGAAGTACACATGTGGGCACTTCAAAAGGTATAAAACATAAAAAATATATATATATCCAAAAACGAGGGGGGGTCTTTTGTTTAAGACCTAGTTTTATTTTTTGGCTGGAACTCCGCTTTAAGGTCTTAATGGTCTGATTTGGGGTATTCATTTCAGGGTTAAATCAAGAGAGATATAGTTATGTTAAATGTTAATAATTCACTTTCAGGGTTATGCGAAGGGTTACTTTTTTGCATTAGCTGAGTGTTGGGGGTTTATTTTAGGAGTTTGGTTAATGGTTAAGGCTTAATTTTAGGTACATTTCAGGGTTAAATCAAGGCGAAGTCAGGGTAGGTTAATTGCTTAGAGGGTCACTTAAGGGATACATACATTGGTTTATGAACAGGATTAACTGTTAGGAATAGAATATACATGTAAGCATAAGCATAAGTTGAAAATTGGCTTTAATGAGGAGCTAAACATTTCAATTTAGCTGTTTCCCAAAACTGTTACATTTAAGAAATGCCTGAATGATAATGGTTACAGTTACTAGTGGGCTTATGCTGGTTTCAACCAAACTGTCAACCCATCAAATGGTTGCTGTCATAGCTGATCATGTGCAGCACCATGGCAACCGCAGATGCTAAGATTACAGCTTTCTTGGCTGTTTAAAATAGAAGGGTTTAGTTCCAGTTTAATTAAAGACACTGGGGTTGATTTACTAAAGACAAACAGGCTGTTCACTTTACAAGGGAATTTTTACTTTGCAAGAAAATTTTGTATTAGCTAGACATGTGCAATTAGTTTCGTCTGGATTCCCTTTTACTCAAAATTCGACAAGCATCCGAACAAACGAAAGACTATTTGACTAATTTTTTTTTTAAAACAAATTTTCTAAAAGAACGAAAATTTGAAAGAACGAAAATCAGAAAGAACGAAAATAAGAACGAAAATCAGAAAGAAAGAAAATAAGAACAAAAATCCAAAAATTAAAAAATTCGTATAATTTAGTTTTTCATATTTTCTATTATAATTAAAATATTAATCGTCATTGTAGTTTTTTTAATTAATAATATTATTTATCAATAATAATAAATAATAATAGTTCTAAACTATTAAATTATAGGTATTGGAATTTCCTTTCAAATTTGGCTGTTAGTGAACGTAACAAATTTGAATTTATCGGAAGTTACGAATCATCCGAAATATCGAATGCCGCATCTAAACAAATGGAATATAACGAATACAAATACAGCCGAAGTTATGATTTATTGAAATAAGGAATACCAGCATCTATACAAATGGAATGTAATGAATTCAAATGCATCCGAAGTTACAAATTATCGAAATAATGAATGGCGATTGAACCTATAAACGAAAAAAAAAAGAATGGAACAAAAATGAAAAAAAAAAAATAACAGATTTTTTGGCAATGCCCTTGTCTAGTTAGTATTAGCTTAGTGACTGTGGTAAAAATTCCCTTGGTAAAGAATACCCAATGTTGCGCAATGAAAAAAAACAGTATTTTTGTTTGCACATGATTGGATAATGGAATCAGCAAAGCTTCACCTCATTCATTAAGCTAATAGAAATTTAATGTAACACTCAAACCTGACAAGGCATGAGGTTTCTGCTAACATTTGGGCCATAAAGGATCAGAATCAAGCTAAAAATTTTACTGTGGCAGATACTGGGGTGGGTACCTGTATTTTTCAATACATGGATGGTGTAATCCTGCTCAAATCCTTGGTGCTCAACACAAAGAGTAAAATGATGCATGGTGTCAAGCAAGGGAGTATCTGTGGCACCCTTCTTTGGAGTCTTGGGAGTACCCAGTATTCACAGATTCATAATTAGTGTTGAGCGAACCCGGACTGTAACGTTCGGGTCCGTACCGAACTTTCGGGTGTCCGTGGCACGGACCCGGACCCGGACATTTCAAAAATCGTTCGGGTTTGTGGGCTTTCAAGCCATGCCTGGGCTTGCAATGTCAGGCCCAAGCGAGTTGTGATTAATACTTAGACACTTATGACCCATGAGGGTTCTGAGGTTTCTTCCCACGGTGTCTATGAGGGAACGAACTGTGGTACGTAGTAAAATGAGAAACACAACTCGTGGTTCCTAAACTCGTCCTAATGTGGTAGGTACATAACTTTTTATGTCCATGGGTGGGGTCATAGACGGTGTCATTTTAAAAATCGAACTAAGACTAGGAAATACCGGGTTTACAATCGTCTTTGGAGTACGGAACAGTCCAAACTCACAATGTAATTT
>BLSH010159954.1:77984-89553 GCA_018402905.1 Glandirana rugosa
TTAATACTTATCTCAACTCGCTTGGACCCTATCCCCATTTATTTGTAGGGCACTTGCCCTAGTTTGAAGATGATTTTAGAACAGTTATATGGCTTCTACCGTTAATTAATACTTTTCAGACACAGTTTGAAGATGATCCACATTCACCTCTATTTTTGCTTTTTTTATGTTTTTATTTTTTTAAAAATATTTAAAGTTATTTCCCTGTCCCCATTTTTTTGTAGGGCACTTGCCCTACCCTTACCCCCATTTTACTTCCTTTTGCAGCCCTCTAGGGCTTTCCAGGACTTTGTTACAGCCATTTTTGTGCCTAAAAGTTCGGGTCCCCATTGATTTCAATGGGGTTCGTTGTCCGTGCGATCGTTCGGGTTCCGTCCGGACCCGGACCCGAACTTTGTCCCGAAGTTCGGCCGGACCAGCAGAACCCGAACTTCCAGAGGTTCGCTCAACTCTATTCATAATTAAAAGACACTGACCAGCAGCAACAGGAGATCTGGAGTGACTGGAACACAAATTGAGTAATTTACAAGCCATAAGCAGATTCCAGAAACAAAATCTGCATCATAACTAGAAAAGCAGATATGAGAAGCACTGTCAAGAAGCAATGCAAAGTTTGCTAAGGCACTGTGTTAGTGCAATGAGTCAGATTTAAAACCAACATCACATCATGTCATGCATGTTGAAATTTTCCACACCAAAGCATTTCCTTTCTGTGAACAGGTGACATAGGTACAAATCTAAAGATTGTCTGCTCAAAGCAAAATGAGGGAAAGTGATCTGTTGTTAATTTATTCAGGTTTGCACACCATATTCAATATATATATATATATATATATATATATATATATATATATATATATTGTGACATTATGCGAGGTGCAGTAGTGGATGGGCGCTATTTGTCACCCCACGTATGTTTATGTTGAATGGACGAAGATGGAATCCGGTCCAGGTGTTACCAGCCACCTTGGTAGGACTGGTTCCAGCCCGGAGTTTCTGGTCTGCCCAAATCCCTCTCCAGCTGGATGTAACGACCATGAAGAGATCTCACAGGTGCTCACCCTGGGTCTCAGTGTGCTAAACTGAAGAAGTTAAAAGCTGGACTGTGGTTGCTCTAAATACTGCAAAAAAGGAAAGGTTTGCATTTTGTTTGTTTAGAGGTGTCAGGGACAAGCCCTGCCATCGTATAGAGAGACCTCTTGTTCTGTATTAGTTTAGTGCCAGGTGGCAAGGTTTTGTTTTATTGTTTTGTTTGTTTTATAATTTGCAACCTTTTGTAAATAAAGCTGGCAACTCACCAGACTTTTAAGAAAAGTTACTCTACCCGCTACCTTTTTCCCAGAAAAGGTGAACCACAAGAGCTAGTCTCCCACACGTGGTGGAGGATGTGGGCATATTTCCAACATGGAGGAAATATTAAAAGCCCTGCTGCAAGCCAATGCAGCCCAGTCGGAAACCAATCGCCAGGTCCCAGAGGCCGTTGCAGCTCAGCGGGAGGAGAGGGGCCAGGCTATCGCAGCACAACAAGCGGATCAACAGGAGTTGAACTGACAGTTTGTGGAGGCCCTGCTGGAGTTAAAAAAGGGGCCTGCACCTGCTGTGCCAGTGGAACAAAAATTGATCTGTGCCAGTTACCATCTGCAGAAGATGACACCTGCGGATGATGTGGAGGCATACCTTACCACTTTCGAGAGAGTCGCTGTGCGTGAAGATTGGCAAAAAGGACAATGGTAGGGACTGATAGCACCGTTTCTGACAGGTGAGCCCCAAAAGGCCTATTTTGATTTGGAATCCGGTAAGGCCCAGGACTAAGAGTCTCTAAATACAGAGATACTCACACGCCTGGGTGTCACCGTGGCAGTCCAGGCTCAACGGGTGCATCAGTGGACCTACCGCATGGACCAGCCACCCCACTCCCAAATGTTTGACTTGATCCATCTCTTGAGGAAGTGGTTACAGCCATAGACTTTGCCAGGTCCTCAGATTGTGGAGTGGGTAGTCATGGACCGGTATCTGCCTGCGCTCCCTGCTACTTTGAGGAGGTGGAAAACCAGCTGGTGGACCTTGTGGAAAAATACAGTGCTAATGAGGACTTGTTGCACCCATCTGCGCCCCACTCCAATGTATACAGGGGTGAAAGATCGCCCGGTAGACCCGATAAGACTGTTCCAGGGGTCAAGGGCATGGGGAAGTTTGTTAAGACTGCTGCGGCTAAAGAGTCTATGGGCTCTAGACCAGGAGACTGGCCAAAGAAGGCAGGAAGGTATGGGTTACCCTTGAGAGGACTGGGTATAGAACACATACAGTGCTACCGATCTCATGCATTGGGACATATTGCTGCCAATTGTCCCCTGAATGATGAACCCATGCAATGTGATAATGCTTATATGAACAGATGCATTTCTCTTTTTGCACAGGTCACATGTATAGTATCATGTTCAAGTCGCATAGAGAAGCAAATGTGTGTGATTGCTATTGACAGGAAACCCGTCACTGCGCTGCTTGACTCTGGCAGTGTGATCATGTTGGTCAAAAGCAGCTGTGTAAATCCAGCAAGGTTACACCCTAGCACTGTCAGGGTCATTTGCATCCATGGGGACACTCGTGACTACCAGACAGCGCTGATCGAGATTGACACCCTTTGCAGCAGAACCGAAGGGATATTGAGCAAGTGCAGCAGAGTGACCCAGTTAGTGGGAGTGGTACCTTCCCTGCTTCCTGAAGCCCTAGTGGGGAGAGATTTTCCCCATTTTTGGAGATTGTGGGAAGGCACAGAGAGCCTGGAGGAAAGAGCTCCCTCTGCTGAGGAAGCAGGGGAGTTTTCACCAGACCCTTTTTGCCAAATGGAAGGAGAGATTGGTGGCAGGACCGAGGAAGAAGGAGACCCTCTTCCTTTTCCTGTAATGGCAAGGGAGCTGGAGGAGCTGGAAGATAGCTCCCAGCTTGTGGCTAATGATCCAGAAAATGTCTTTGACCTTGACTGTGAGAGTGAACCGAATGTAGTACCTGACTCAGAGGTCAGGAGAGAGGACTTCTGTACAGAGCAACTACATGATGTCACTCTCCTTAGAGCCAGAGAAAATGTGAAGGTGATGGATGGGGAACCTGTGGACCCTAACTGGTGGTGTCTTTAGCCAACATGTTCTATCAAGTGATAAAACGCAGGGAGGAGGAAGTACAACAGCTAGTGGTTCCCAAACCTTTCCACAGAATGGTGCTAGATCTGGCCCATGGTCATGTAATGGGGGGGCACCTAGGTATAGAGGAGACCAAGGAGAGAATAACCCAAAGGTTCTTCTGGCCCAGGTTACATGCGGAGTTCAGGGAATATTGTGAATCATGTCCAGAGTGTCAAATTACTGCACCGTCTCCCCATTTCTGTAGCCCACTTGTCCCACTGCCCATCATTGAAGTGACATTTGAGAGAATTGGCATGGATCTGGTGGCCAGTGGTAAAGTCTGCTCGGGGCCACCAGCACATTCTGGTCATACTCGACTAAGCACCATGCTATCCTGAAGCCAACCCCTTGCAAAACACCTCCGCTAAGACTATTTCCAAGGAGTTGGTCCAGGTATTTATTCGGGTGGGGATCCCAAAGGACATCTTAACAGATCAGGGCACCCCCTTTATGTAGAGAAGGAATTGTGCACATTGTACAACATCTCCCATCTCCATACTTCTGTTTACCACCCCCAAACTGATAGTCTGGTGGAAAGTTTTAACAAGACTGTTAAGAGTATTTTGAAAAAGTTGGTGGATAAAAATTGGAGAAATTGGGATTTCTTGCTACCATATCTCATGTTTGCCATACGAGAGGTTCCACAGGCGTCTACGAGATATTCCCCATTTGAACTCTTTTATGGTAGACATCCCAGGGGGCTGCTAGATGTCGTAAAAAAAACGTGGGAGAGGAGAGGCCACCCCGTATAGGAGCATCATAGAGTATACAGTATCTCACAAAAGTGAGTACACCCATCACATTTTTGTAAATATTTTATTATACCTTTTCATGTGACAACACTGAAGAAATTACACTTTGCTACAATGTAAAGTAGTGAGTGTACAGCTTGTATAATAGTGTAAATTTGCTGTCTCCTCAAAATAACTCAACACACAGCCATTAATGTCTAAACCGCTGGCAACAAAAGTGAGTACACCGCTAAGTGAAAATGTCCAAATTGGACCCAAAGTGTCAATATTTTGTGTGGCCACCATTATTTTCCAGCACTGCCTTAACCCTCTCAGGCATAGAGTTCACCAAAGCTTCACAGGTTGCCACTGGAGTCCTCTTTCACTCCTCCATTATGACATCACGGAGCTGGTGGATGTTAGAGACCTTCCGTTTCTCTATCCTCCATTTGAGGATGCCCCACAGATGCTAAATAAGGTTTAGGTCAGTCCATCACATTTACCCTCAGCTTCTTTAGCAGGGCAGTGGTCATCTCAGAGGTGTGTTTGGGGTCGTTATCATGTTGGAATACTGCCCTGCGGCTGAGTCTCTGAAGGGAGGGGACCATGCTCTGCTTCAGTATGCCACAGTACATGTTGGCATTCATGGTTCCCTCAATGAACTGTAGCTCCCCAATGCCAACATCACTCATGCAGCCCCAGACCATGACACTCCCACCACCATGCTTCACTGTAGACAAGACACACTTGTTTTTGTACTCCTCACCTGGTTGCCGCCACACACACTTGACACCATCTGAACCAAATAAGTTTATCTTGGTCTCATAAGACCATAAGACATGGTTTCAGTAATCCATGCCCTTAGTCTGCTTGTCTTCAACAAACTGTTTGTGAGCTTTCTTGTGCATCATCTTTAGAAGAGGCTTCCTTCTGGGACGACAGCCATGCAGACTAATTTGATGCAGTGTGCGGCATATGGCCTGAGCACTGACAGGCTCACCCCCCACCCCTTCAACCTCTACAGCAATGCTGGGGGCACTCATACATCAATTTCCCAAAGACAACCTCTGGATATGATGCTGAGCACGTGCACTCAATTTCTTTCATCGATCATGGCGAGGCCTGTTCTGAGTGGAACCTGTCCTGTTAAACTGCCATATGGTCTTGGCCACCGTGCTGCAGCTCAGTTTCAGGGTCTTTTTATAGCCTAGGCCATCTTTATGTAGAGCAACATTTTTTTTTCAGATCCTCAGAATGTTCTTTGCCATGAGGTGCCATGTTGAACTTCCAGTGACCAATATGAGAGAGTGAGAGTGATAACACCATATTTAGCACACTGCTCCCCATTCAAGACCTTGTAACACTAATGGGTCACATGACACCGGGGAGGGAAAATGGCTAATTGGGCCCAATTTGGACATTTTCACTTAGAGGTGTACTCACTTTTGTTGCCAGCAGTTTAGACATGAATGGCTGTGTGTTGAGTTATTTTGATGGGGTAGCAAATTTACACTGTTATACAAGCTGTACACTCACTACTTTACATTGTAGCAAAGTGTCATTTCTTCAGTGGTATCACATGAAAAGATATAATAAAATATTTACAAAAATGTGAGATACTGTATCTCCTTGAAGTAGGATCGAATCACAGATGTTCTGCCCCTTGTCCGGGAACATATGGAGTGAGCCCAGGAAGCCCAGAGGAGGGTTTATAATTGGGGTGCCAAGACCCGAACTTTCAACCCCGGGGACAGAGTGCTGGTACTAGTCCCCACTGTTTAAAGTAAATTCCTAGCAAAGTGGCAGGGTCCCTTTGAGATTATGGAAAGAGTAGTGGAGGTAAACTATAAGGTTTACCAGCCAGGGAAAAGGAAGCCGGAGGAAATCTACCATGTTAATCTCTTAAAACCCTGGAAGGACAGAGAGACTTTAGTGGCCGTGCCAGCCCCTCAAAAGGACAGGGTACCAATGACCCGGGCATTGCCATGACGGAAACTTGTCAATGGCACAACAAAATGACGTTAAAGGGTTCCTAAGTAAAAATAGAGACTTCTTCTCCCCCTTACCCGGACTGACCTCAGTGATCCAACATGACATAGTTACAGAACCAGGGGTCATCGTAAATGTAAAACCCTACCGGATACCTGAGACTAGACAGGAGGCAGTGGCAAAGGAGATAAAAGTCATGTTGGAGTTGGACATGATAGAGGAGTCCCAAAGTGCCTGGTCCAGCCCCATAGTGCTGGTCCCAAAGCCCGATGGCACTATCAGGTTCTGTACAGATTTCAGAAAGCTGAATAACGTGTCTAAGTTTGACGCATACCCGATGCCGCTGGTTGACGAACTTGACAGGTTGGGAGGTTCCCGTTACATAACAACCCTAGATCTAACTAATGACATTTGGGCTGCATGGGGCCCTGGCATCATTCCAGAGAATGATGGACAAAACATTGAGGCCACATCGGCCCTATCTGGATGACGTGGTCATCCATAGCCCAGATTGGGAATCACACCTGCCCCGAGTACAAGCAGTGGTAGATTTGCTTAGGGTAAAAGGTCTAACATCCAACCCCAAAAAGTGTGCCATAGGCCTGGAGGAAGCCAAGTACCTTGGGTATGGTATTGGTCAGGGACCAATAAACCAGACCAACAAAATTGAGGCAATTCAAAAATGGCCTCAACCGGTAAACAAAAAGCAGGTTTGTGCCTTCTTGGGGATTACAGGCTATTACAAGCTTTCATACCTGACTTTGCCACCATTGCTGTCCCTCTGACCAACCTGACAAAGGGTAGGGGGTCAGGCATGATTAAACGGAATCCTGAAGCCAAGAAGGCATTCCGGAAGTTGAAGCAGGCTCTTTGTGTGCAGCCGGTGCTCGTGACCCTGGACTTCATGAAAGAGTTTGATGTACAGACAGATGCCTCTGAGATAGTACTGGGTGCCGTACTGTCCCAGATCAGAGACAGTGAGTTGCACCCAGTCGTATACTTAAGGAGGAAGCTTAACCAGTTCCCAACCGGCTCGTGTACATTTATATCTGCAGAGCAGCGCTGTTTCGCAAATCACCGTCTATAAACGGCGGCTCGCGAACGCGCGGCTAGTGAGAGGGAGCGCGCCACCGGCTGCACGCTCTCGTGCCCGCGCACTCTGTAGGAGTATGTCCGCCAGCGAGCCGAGATTGCTGGCCACAGCTAAAAAGCTGTCAGGCAGCATCTAAGAGATCTACCGATCCCTGTCACTGAGATCAATTAGATCTCTCATGCTCCTGACAGCCCAGCCCCCTCACAGATA
The DNA here is from genome assembly GCA_018402905.1 of Glandirana rugosa. Lineage (NCBI taxonomy): Eukaryota > Metazoa > Chordata > Amphibia > Anura > Ranidae > Glandirana > Glandirana rugosa. Next base: position 85,187 of record BLSH010159954.1, read on the forward strand.
GAACACATCCAGGGAACACAGATAATCCCGAGAACGCCCCCCTCAGGTTAACCCCTTCACTGCCAATGGCATTTATACAGTAATCAGTGGACATTTAAATTTCAGTGTCAAAAATGTCCGACAAGTCTGCCCCAATATTGCAGTCCCGATAAAAATCGCAGATCGCCGCCATTACGAGTAAAAAAAAAAAAAATTGTAAAAAACGTCAGAAATGAATTCTCATGGTTTATAAATGTGGCAACTTTTGCACAAACCAATCAATAAATGCAGATTGCAATTTTTGTTTACCAAAAATATGAGGAAGAATATAAATTGGCCAAAACCGATGAATACATTTTTTTAATATATTTTTTTGGATTTGTATTTTAGCAAATAGTAAGAAATATTGGGGTTTTTTTTTGCAAAATTGGCGTTCTTTTTTTGTTTATATCGCTGATCAGAAGTGACGTAGAGGTGATCAAATACCACCAAAAGAAAGCTCTATTTGTGGGAAAAAAAAGGACGCAAATTTTGTTTGGGTACAACGTCGCACGACCACGCAATTGTTAAAGTGACGCAGTGCGAATCGCAAAAAGTGCTCTGGTCCTAACATGAGAAATCCTTCCGGGGCTGAAGTGGTTAACAGGCATGAGAGGAATTATGCCATAGTGGAGAAGGAGTGCATGGCTGTCAAGTGGGCCTTAGAGGCCCTGAATTACTACCTGCTAGGAAGGTCATTTAGGCTAGTCATTGACCATGTCCCCTGAAGTGGATGTGTGACAACAGGGAGAAAAATAGCCGGGTGACCAGGTGGTCCCTGACCCTATAGCCATTTAAATTCGCAGTGGAACACCAGGTGGGAAGGCTTCAGAATAATGCTAATGGCCTTTCCCAGGCCCACTGCATGGTCGGGACAGTTGCTCCACCCCAGGGGCTTGAGCAGAGGGGGGAATATGTGACGTTTTGCGAGGCGCAGTAGTGGATGGGCGCTATTTGTTGCCCCGCATACATTCATGTTGAAGTGACCAAGATGGAATCCAGTCCAGGTGTTACCAGCCACCTTGGCAGGGCTGGTTCTGGCCTGGAGATTCTGGTCCGCCCAAACCCCTCTCCAGCTGGATATAACGACCAGGAAGCTCAGGAGTTCCCTCTTGGTCTCCGTGTGCTAAACTGAGGGAGCTAAGGGCTGGACCGTGGTTGCTCTAAAGACTGCAAAAAGGGAAAGGCCTCCTTTTCTGTATTAGTTTACTGCCAGACGGCAAGGTTTTGTTTTACTGTTTTGTTTGTTTTATGATTTGCAACCTTTTGTAAATAAAGCTGGCAACCCGCCAGACTTTTAAGAAAAGTTGTTCTTCCCGCTACCCTTTTCCCAGGAAATATGAACCACAAGAGCTAGTCTCCCAAAATTTATATATATTTATATATATATATATAATGTATTAGTAATATACATGTCAGGTGCTTACACTAAACAGAGATTCTATTCCAGTCTCCGACTAAAAGATTTGAATATCAAAATGTAAGCACACCATCCACATCTAGAATTTTCACACAATATACTTCAGTACAAGTGCATCCTCATACAGTTAACATTTACCATATACAGAACATACACGGAATAATTATGAACTCATTTTACAGCACGATAGCTACTCTTTGCGACATTACCAATCAGCAAGTTGTTCATTACAACAGAACCTAAAACACAGAGGGAGATTTATTAAAACTGAAGCACACAGAATCTGGTGCAGCTGTGCATAGTAACCAATCAGCTTCTAACTTCAGCTGCTAAATTCAAGCCCATTGAATATCAGAGGAAGCGGGGTCACTCAGTTACGTCACCGCGTGGTCCTGCCCTTGAGTATAAATAAACTGTCAAAGCAAAAATAGGTCAGTCCGTGGGAGCCCTCCCATTAATTTTTGGGTCGTCACGCGCCGTCATTGACTATGGATTCCGATAAGCCCCCTGCCGGCAGACCCCAAAAACCCCAGCAACCACAGCCCAGGGTTGCTGGAAGAGGCTCTTGTCCCCAAAAAATGTTACATGGGGTCCCCCTAGAATCCATACCAGACCCTTATCCAAGCATACAACCTGGCTGGACAGGATGGGGGGGTGGGCAAGCGCCCCCCTCCTGACCCATACCAGGCTACATGCCCCATAAGGGTCTGGTATGGATTTTGGGGCAACCCCATGTCAATTTTTTTTTTAATTTTGCCATGGAGTTCCCCTTAAAATCCATACCAGCCCCAAAGGGCCTGGTATGGACTGGGGGGGACCCCACACAATTTTTTTCAGGGATTTTTATCTATATTGCCGGAAGCCGGCAATACATTACAGCCGCAAGTGATTTTAAATGACAATTTTTTTTTTAGAAATGTCATTTTGCGGTGGTACTGTTCTAAACATCACACAGATGCGCCACTTGACAGGCAGACTAAGGGGATCCCCGGCACGATATTTAACCCCTTCCCGCCGGTAGGACGTCCATGGACGTCCTGGACTTTGAGGGGTGAAATCTGAACAGTGCCAGCAGCTACAGGCACCGTTCAGATATCATTTTTTTAGGCTGGCGATTCTGTACACCATAAGAAAGATCATAGCGGCAGTTCAGCCGCTTGATCGTTCTTATAGGCAGCGGGATGGGACACCCCCCTCCCGCCGCCATTCGGTGCTTCTCCCGTGCCACCCGTACGATCGGCGGCAGGGAGAAGGAATCTGCCGCTGCCGGATTGTCGTCAGGGAGATTACTGATGACCATCTGGTCACCAATCATCTCTATGACCCTTGGAGGCCCGGGCGTGACGTTATGACGTCACGTCCGGGGCCGGCTTTAGTAAACAAAGCTGGGATCACGGCTGGAAAGGCTGGGATCAGATTTTTTTTTCCGATCTCAGTCTTTCCAGCCTGCAGGAAATTCCTTGTAATAGGAAATTCCTTGTAATAGGAATGAAAGTGATCAAAAAAAATAAAAAATAAAGAGACAGTGTAAAAATAAAAAAATAAAAGTTAAATAAATAATAATAATAAAAAAAAATTAAAGTCCCCCGTCCCACGTGCTAGCGCGCAGAAGCGAACGCATATGTAAGCCCCGCCCACATATGTAAGCGGTGTTCAAACCACACATGTGAGGTATCGCCGCGTGCGTTAGAGCGAGAGCAACAATTCTAGTACTAGACCTCCTCTGTAACCCTAAACATGTAACCTGTAAAAAATTTTAAAGCATCGCCTATGGAGATTTTAAAGTACTAACGTTTGGCACAATTCCACGAGTGTTCGCAATTTTAAAGCATGACATGTTGGGTATCAATTTACTCGGTGTAACATCCTCTTTTGCAAAAAAAATTGGCCTAACTTTACTGTTTTGTATTTTTTTAATTCACTAAACTGTTTATTTTTCAAAAAAACGCATTTGAAAAATTCCTGCGCAAATATTGTATGATATAAAAAGTTGCAATGATTGCCATTTTATTCCCTAGAGTTTCTGCTAAAAAAAACATATATAATGGTGGGGGTTCTGAGTAGAGTTGAGCGAACCTCTGGAAGTTCGGGTTCTGCTGGTCCGTCCGAACTTCGGGACAAAGTTTGGGTCCGGGTCCGGACGGAACCCGAACGATCGCACGGACAACGAACCCCATTGAAATCAATGGGGACCCGAACTTTTAGGCACAAAAATGGCTGTAACAAAGTCCTGGAAAGCCCTAGAGGGCTGCAAAAGGAAGTAAAATGGGGGTAAGGGTAGGGCAAGTGCCCTACAAAAAAATGGGGACAGGGAAATAACTTTAAATATTTAAAAAAAAATAAAAACATAAAAAAAGCAAAAATGGAGGTGAATGTGGATCATCTTCAAACTGTGTCTGAAAAGTATTAATTAACGGTAGAAGCCATATAACTGTTCTAAAATCATCTTCAAACTAGGGCAAGTGCCCTACAAATAAATGGGGTTTGGGAAAATAAATTAAAATCAAGTAAAAAAATGGGAAGGGGGGTGGATGTGGAGTAGGAGCCTAGAGGTTGACTAGGCCGTGACCGTGGCAGTGTAGGTGGAAGTGGCGGCATCCCGTGAACGGGATCAAACTTCTACTAAAATCTTGTCAATATACCGAAGATGGCAATTAATTATGAAAAGTCTGTGTCAAACTTCTACTAGGTGTAAGTGGAGGTAAAAACGAAAAAAATACAAAAATAAAAAAAAATTTATAAATTTCAATAAAGGGACAGGGGTAAAAAAACATCCCGTGAACGGGATGGGAATGGGGGTAAAATGAAGGAAAACGTCGGGAGATCCCGAAAGGTCCTGAAACAATGTCGGTAAAAACACGGATTTTCAAGCCCAGGGGTAACTAAAGTTACCCCAAGCAACAGGCACGCTAGCAAGCCCAAGGCAGGC
>BLSH010159954.1:120019-132516 GCA_018402905.1 Glandirana rugosa
TTGGGAAGAGACCCGAAGGACCCGAACGGGGTATACGAGAGTATGTTCCCCGTTCTGTCGACGTTAAGTTAGGTTGAATTGCAGCTGTCTTGCCCCTTGTATGAGAGCATATGGGGCAAGCCCAGGAAGCCCAGAGAAGGGTTTGCAATCGGGGTGCCAAACCCAAACTTTCATCCCCGGAGACAGAGTGCTGGTGCTAGTACCCACGGTTGACATTAAATTCCTGGCAAAGTGGCAGGGTCCCTTTGAGGTTAGGGAAAGAGTAGAGGAAGTAAACTACAAAGTTTACCAGCTTGGGAAAAGGAAACTGGAGCAGATTTACCATGTTAATCTCCTAAAACTGTTAAAGAACAGAGTGAGTTTATTGGCAGTGCCCACTCCCCAAAAGGACAGGTTACTCCTAACTCCGGTTGTCCCCATAACCGAGTCCTTGTCAATGATGCAACAAAACAACCTTAAGGAATTTGTCAGTAAAAATAGAGACTTTTTCTTTTCCCTACTTGGACTGAGCACTCTACTACAACATGACACAATCACGGAACCAGGGGTCTGTGTAAATGTAAAACCCTACAGAATACCTGAGGCTAGACGAGAGGCGGTGGCAAGAGAAATAAAAACCATGTTGGAGTTGTACGTGATAGAGTATCCCACAGCACCTGGTCGAGCCCTATAGTACTGGTCCCAAAGCCCAATGGCACTATCCGGTTCTTTAACGATTTCAGGAAGCTGAATTAAGTGTCTAAGTTTGATGCATGCCGTGGGTTGACAAACTTGTGGATAGGTTGGGAGGTGACCGGTACATAACAACCCTAGACCTAACTAAGGGATACTGGCAGATCCCCCTAACGGAGTCAGCAAAGGAAAATACAGCCTTCTCTGCCCCCAAGGGGTCCTTCCAATACAGGCGAATGCCGTTTGGTCTGCATGGGGCCCCTGCATCCTTTCAGAGGATGATGGACAAAACTTTAAGGCCATATCGGCCCTATGCAGCGGCCAATCTGGATGATGTGGTCATCCACAGCCCATATTGGGAATCACATCTGCCCCAGGTGCAGGCAGTGGCAGATTCACTGAGGGTAGCAGGTTTAACAGCCAACCTGAAAGACTGTGCCATAGGTCTAGAGGAGGCCAAATACCTTGGGTATGTTATTGGTCGGGGTCTGATCAAGCCCCCGGCCAATAAGATCGAGGCCATTCAAAAGTGGCCCCAACCGGTGAACAAAAAACAGGATCGTGCCTTCCTGGGGATTACAGGATATTACTGATGCTTCACCCCCGACTTTGCCATCATTGCAGTCCTTCTGACCGATCTGAAGAAGGGTAGAGGGTCAGGAATGGTTAAGTGGAATCCCAAAGCTGAGAAGGCCTTCCAGAATTTGAAGAAAGCCCTTTGTGTACAGCCGGTGCTCGTGACCCCAGACTTCACAAAGGAGTTTGTGGTTAAAACCAACGCATAAAAAGGGACTAGGTGCTGTTCTGTCCCAGATCAGAGACGGTGAGGAGCACCCGGTCGGCTACTTAAGCAGGAAGCTTAGTTGGTATTAAAGGAATTATGCCATTGTGGAGAAGGAGTGCCTGACTATCAAATGGGCCCTAGGGGCCCTAAAATACTACCTGCTAGGAAGGTCATTCAGGCTAGTCACCGGCCATGCCCCCCTTAAGTGATGGGTAACAACCGGGAGAAAAATAGCCGGGTGACTAGGTGGTTCCTGGCCCTACAGCCGTTTAAGTTCTCAGTGGAACACCGGGCCAGAAGGCTCCAAAATAACACAGATGGTCTTTCCCGGGCCCACTGCATGGTCGGGACAGTTGCTCTGCCCCAGGGGCTTGAGCAGAGGGGGGATATGTGATGTTATGCGAGGTGCCGTAATGGATAGTTGATACTTGTCACCTCGCATGCGATCATTTTGAGGTGACTAGCGAGAGTCCGACCCGGGTTTTGCCAGCCACCATGGCAGGGCTGGTTCTGGGCTGGACTTTAAGGTCCACTCAAACCCCTCTCCACCTGCATTTAATGACCAGGGAAAGAGCAGAGGAGAGCTCTATCTTGGATCTCAGAGGGAGAAAGCTGAGTGAGCTCTGTGTGCTAATTTGGACTCAAAGATAAAGGTTCACACTGTGCTTATATTTTGGGGGTGTCGGGAACAGCCCCACACTGTATAGAGAGGAACCCGATTGTTTAGTTTAGCACCGGACGGCAAGGTTTTGTTTTCTGTTTTTTATGTGTTTTGATCTTGCAAACCTATAATAATAAACCTGGCAAGTCGCCAGATTTTAAAGAAACTGACCTCCATGCTGAATCCTGTCCTCTGAAAAGTGATCCCCACGAGCTAATCTCCCACTATATATATATATATATATATATATATATATACACATATACAGTATACTGTATATTTATATATTCTACAGGATGCCAGGGAGGGGTCCTGTAAGCTAGATATGTAACCTCACTATTTGACTTTTAGTTCCTTGGGGGTGTAAAGAAGCTTAGTTGGAGTATTCAGGGATTCTCACCCATACAGGGTGAGGGATTTCAGGGTGATCCAATAACCAATAGAGCAGGAAAGTGGATTTGCAGCTTTTCCAGGATTTTTAGATCCTTTTATAGGACCTGGAATTCAGAGGTTTGAATACATTTTTGTTGACAACAATCCTCCAGCCCTGATTACAGATAGGTGTCTGTGAAGTCTGTGAGGTAGTGAAGTAGAACACACCTAATAATAATAATAATCATAATAATAATAATACGTTTTTTTTATAGGTGCCTTTCAGAACACCCAAGGTCACCTTACAAACATAACAACTGTGTAACAAAAAAGCAAATACATAAAATAAATATACATTACATAACCATTAAATTACAAAAACAAATCAATGAAGTCAGACAGAGTATGCTAGTTTAACCCCGTAATCGCGTGTCTACTGTACCTTTAAGGGGTTTCTGATGCTGGGAGGCGGGGAGTGTTTTAGAATCAAGTGACTTGTGGTCAGAAAGCTCCCGATCGCAAGTAGACTGGTAGCTTTCTGTTAGGTGCCAGCTCTCTGCACAGTTTTTTTACACTTAGGTACACAAATATGCAGCCTCTCTGCATCAAGGTCAAAAAGATGAGTTTTGAGATGTGATTTGAAGATGGTTAAGAAATCAATGTTGCGGATGTCAGGGGGCAGGGTGTTCCAAAGTCAGGGGGCAGAGCAGCTCATAGTCCCATAGTGGCCAGGTGCGTGGATGGAACAATGGGATGAATGGAAGAAGAAGACTTGAGAGTGCGAGAGGGTCGGTTCAAATGCAGGAGTTCAAAGAGGTAAAGAGGAGTGAGGTTATACCTTAAAGGTATGTAACAGAATCTTGAAATCAATACAACATTTCAATAGAAGCTAGTGAAGGTGCTGAAGAACAGGAGTGATGTGATTAAAGGAGGGGGTTCTGGCGATGATGAGAACAGCAGAGTTCTGAACAGTCAGGTCCATAAACATTGGGACATCAACACAATTCTAATCTTATAGAACACAGGGGACAGGGAGCCAGAACACAGGGACAGGGAGCCAGAACACAGGGATTTTAATGCCAGGACACAGGGATTTTAATGCCAGGACACAGGGATTTTAATGCCAGGACACAGAGATTGTAGCCAGAACACATAAGGGATGAGTAAGGTAGTTTAGTTTCACATTAAACAGAGCTGTGCTGCTTCTAAGAGCCGTTCTGTGCTTGTAAGTGTGATTAAACACATTGGAATGCAGAGAATGCTGAGAATGCAGAGAGAGAGCTGCAGCTCTTCACAGAGATCAGGAGGTGGGCGGGACTGAACAGCTAACATCAGCTTGTCCCGCCTACTTCCCCGACATCAAGCTGAGAATCTGACACCTCTCTCAGCATTCTCTGCATTCCAATGTGTTTAATCACACTTACAAAGCACAGAACGGCTCTTAGAAGCAGCACGGCTCTGTTTAATGTGAAACTACTGATCACCCACAGACACTGACTCGGGTATAAGTCGAGGGGGGACTTTTTCAGCACAAAAAATGTGCTGAAAAACTCGACTTATACACGAGTATATACGGTAGTTATTTCAGCAACAGAGGAAAGTTTGAAGTTTGAGAAAGAACAGAGAGGTGCAGAGAGAGCTTGAGTGGGAGAGGTTCAGAATCAGATGTTGGTCAATCCTTTCAACTTTGGCATTGAAAAATGTAATTGGAAATTCACAAAAAGAAGTTGAACAGAGATAAGGCAAATAAGGCAGAAAAGAGTCTAATGGCTTAAATATGCTATTTACTACAGAAAACAATTCCTTAGTGCAAAATTCCCCTGAACTGATTAATTGTGTAAAGTAGGTGGATTTTGCTGCAGACACAGCATTCTTATAATGAAGAACATGGTTATCATAGAGTTCTTTGTGAATAGTAAGTCCAGTAAGTAAGGAATTCCAACTGACGGCCTTTTGCTTTTAGTTGATGTAGTTCTTGTGTGAGCCATGGTGCTGAGTGGGTGAAAGAGACAATCTGGGATTTTAAGGGCGCTAGGGTATTTAGGAGATTGTGGAGGCCATCATTGTAATGGAAAACCAGGTCATCAGGAGTGGATAAAGAGTTTATACTGGGGAGGCAATTCATGCCACTGGAGAGAACAATACAGGGTGGGCTATTTATATGGATACACCTTAATAAAATGGGAATGGTTGGTGATATTAACTTCCTGTTTGTGGCACATTAGTATATGTGAGGGTGGAAACTTTTCAAGATGGGTGGTGACCATGGCGGCCATTTTGAAGTTGGCCATTTTGAATCCAACTTTTGTTTTTTCAATAGGAAGAGGGTCATGTGACACATCAAACTTATTGGGAATTTCACAAGAAAAACAATGGTGTGCTAGGTTTTAACGTAACTTTATTCTTTCATGAGTAATTTACAAGTTTCTGACCACTTATAAGCTCACCCGGTATTGGTTTTACTGACCATAAAAACCATAAAAAAAACCATATGCTGTGAAGATACGAGATGTGCAGCACCTGAAACTACGTATACTGGAAGCCTGTGCTAGCATTTCTCCCGCGGTGTTGCTATCAGTGTGTGAAGAGTGGGAGAAGAGGGTTGCATTGACAATCCAACACAATGGGCAGCACATTGAACACATTTTATAAGTGGTCAGAAACTTGTAAATAACTCATGAAAGAATAAAGTTACGTTAAAACCAAGCACACCATTGTTTTTCTTGTGGAATTCCCAATAAGTTTGATGTGTCACATGACCCTCTTCCTATGGAAAAAAAAAGTTGGATTCAAAATGGCCGACTTCAAAATGGCCACCATGGTCACCACCCATCTTGAAAAGTTTCCCCCCTCACATATACTAACGTGCCACAAACAGGAAGTTAATATCACCAACCATTCCCATTTTATTAAGGTGTATCCATATAAATGGCCCACCCTGTAGAATCAATGTTTTTAATATTCCAAAATGAAATAGCCCGTGATAGTGTTGCTTTGCATAATGAAAGGTTAAATGATAGTAACTTGTAATTTGAAATGGGTAGATCACTTGCAGTAACATCAGACAAAGCAACACCAGAACAGCAAACCAAATCTAGGACAGGTGGGGAAATTAATATGTTGATGTAAACCAAAACTATCAAGACAAAATGTTAAGTCATTTGTGAGAGAATTGTTGCTATTGTCCATGTGTATATTATATTCTCCTCGCAGAATAAAGTTAGGGGAGAGTGAGCAAAGATGGGTAATCAGAGCAGAAAACTAATTTATAAAGTCACTGTTGCGTTTTAGTGGACAATAGACTGTAGCCACAATAGCAGGAGTCTGTCCATGCAGTTACAGGTTGAGAGATTTAAATGAAACATGGGCAGGCAGAGAAGTGGGCAAGATTTTCCACTTCTCCTGGTAGAACATCGCAAGACCACCCCCTCTGCCGGGGGGGCTGACGCATGTAAACAAACCCAGGAGGAGTGGATTCATTCAGCTGAGAGAACTCATTAAGTTGTTGCCACATTTCTGTCAAAAACAAAATTTACTATCAGTCAAGATATCTTGGATGAGAGGACCCTTGCTCATAAGAGAGTGTATGTTAAAAAGACCGGAGGTGACAGTGCTGTGCTGGTGTTTGTAATGAACATTCGCCAACCTAGTTAGGCTGGCCATAACACTGTAATCCACTGGTAGGATTTCTTGAAGGACGACGAGTTAATGACCAGATGGAGTCAATGCGGTTGGAGTTATTGATGTGAAAGCTTAATCGTAATCCACTGTGGGATCCACAGTGTATGTATTTCTGAGGGCTGGATGAGGAATGTTGCAATATAGATACAATGTCGGAGGTGGGCTGAACAGGAGGAACCCTAGTTGCAGGAGCACAGCAGCTGTGCATTGGAGTATCGCTGTTGATGGATTGAATACAAAGCAAAGGGAACTCCAGGCGAGTATGTACCATATGAGCAACTTGTAGGCCCACATTGTTGTCAGTGAGATTCAGAGCTGATGAGGCACGCACTGCAGAGACAAAGGATGGACTGTGAGGCCTGTAGCTGGAGGTGAGGCACACACTGCAGAGACACAGTGGCCCTGATTTACTATACCTCCCAAATCTACTCCAGCAGTGCCTTAAAATAACTCCCAATTAAAGGCAATTACAACTTCAACTCTCACAAACGGGAGTAAATTTACTCACATGCGACCTCTATTTGCCTGTGAAGATGCCTCTCAGATCACATGTTCTAAGCACTTGATGTCAGCTGGGTTTGAACTTGTGGTTTCAGAATTCCTCCATTTAATGCTTGTATGCAAGTTCATTGCCATAAAAAAATTACCACCCCCCTCTCTAATTTTAACAGCCTTAGCCCTAGGGGACATGTCTGAATAGAAAAATAAAAGTTTCTAAATATTTTTTTTTCAGGAGCAGTGGTTTTAATAATGGTTAAACTGAAAAAAAAAAACCAAAATATACCTTTAGCCACTTCAGCACCGGAAGGAATTCACACTTTAGGACCTGAGCACTTTTTGCGATTCTGCACTGTGTCACTTTAACTGACAATTGCGTGGTCGTGCGACATTGTAACCAAACAAAATTTGCGTCCTTTTTTCCCACAGAGCTTTCTTTTGGTGATATTTGATATCCTCTGCGTCATTTCTGATCGCCGCTATAAATAAAAAAAGAGCAACAATTTTTCAAAATAACCAGTTTTTCTTCCTTTTTGCTAAAATACAAATCCAATTTAAAAAAAAATAAAAATCATTTTATTTACTTGTTTTTGGCTAATTTATATTCTTCCTCATATTTTTGTTAAAAAAGAAAAACGCAATCGGCGTTTATTGATTGGTTTGCACAAAAGTTGCCACGTTTAGGGATGATGCAAATTCATTTCTGGAGTTGTATTTTTTTAATTTTTTACTAGTAATGGCGGTGATCCGTAATTTTTAGCGGTACTGCACTATTGCGGCGGACATGTCGGACCATTTAGACACTTTTTTGGGACCTTTGGCATTTATACAGCGATCAGTGCTATAAAAATGCACTGATTACTGTAGAAATGCCATTGCCAGTGAAGGGGTTAACCTGGAGAGGGTTAACTGTGTTCCCTGTGGGGTGTTCTTACTGTATGGGGGCTGGGCTGGCAGGGGGAGGGAAGTAATCACGGCTTCCATATACAGGAAGCCTGTGATCACCGCCCTTCCCCCTCTGTCTGAATGGAGATCCATGTTTACATACACGGACCTCCGTTCTTTCATTGCAGAGGGGCCATCGCGAGTAGCTGGTGGCGATCAAGTCTGCCCTACTCCCAGAACACAGTGAGCACGCCTCCAGCAGCACGTGCATGCTCACAATGCTAGTTATCATAGCTGCCGTCAGGTGAGGGCTGTTTGTGATAAAAAAAACACTTTGCCGCCGTCACGCTGCGGCGGGCGGGCGGGCGGCAAGTGCTTAAATATCATGCTTGGGGGTCCCCTTAGTATGGATCTCTGTGATGTTTAGAACAGTGCCACCTTAAAATGACATTTGTAAAAGAAAAATTGTCATTTAAAATCGGTCGCGGCTGGAATGTATTGCTGGTTCCCTGCAATATAGATAAAGATCACTGAAAAAGCATTGCGTTGGGGGTCCCTCCCAGTCCATACCAGGCCCTTAGGGTCTGGTATGGATTTTAAGGGGAACCCCATGCCAAATTTATAAAAAATGGGGTTGGGGTCCCCCTAAAATCCAAACCCGACCCTTATCCGAGCACGCAGCCCTGGCATGGCGGGGGGGTGGGGACGAGTGAGTTTGCCCCCTCCGAACCTCATCAGGCCACATGCCCTCAACATGGGGAGGGTGCTTTGGGGTCTGGTTTGCATTGTGGGGAGACCCCAATGCCATTTTCCCCAAAATTTGGCATGGGGTTCCCCTTAAAATCCATACCAGACCTGAAGGGCCTGGTACGGACTTTGCGGGGGACCCCTACCCAAAATTTCTGTTTAATTTTGGTGTGGAGTTCCTCTTAAAATCTATGCCAGACCCTTATCCGAGCGTGCATGCACTGTATATAGTCTACACAGTGGTGTAGTGGTTAGCACTTTTGCCTGGGAGCCAACGGGTCACTGGTTCAAATCCCAACCACAACACTACCTGCCTCGAGTTTGCATGCTCTCCCTGTGTCTGTGTGGGATTTCTCTGGGTACTCTGGTTTCCTCCCACACTCCAAAGGCATGCAGGTAGGTAAATTAGATCCTGTTTGGCCATAGTATATGTATGAATGTGAGTAAAGCCTCGTACACACGGGTCGACGATCGTACGACCGAACGGCTCAAATCGTATGTTGGCCGATATGATTGTTGTTGGACCAACTTCTCTGTACACATGATATAACAGTCGTATGACCGCTTGTTGGTACTACCAAGTTTTCTAGTCTGCTCATACAACTTCTGTTGTACGACCGCCATACGTCGGCTGTTCTAATCACGTGTACTAACGGTCGATTTAGCATACAATGGTCGTTCGTACGACCTGTTGTATACGATCGTCGACCCGTGTGTACGAGGCATTAGGGACCACAGATTGTAAGCTCCTTGAGGGTAGGGACTGAGGTGAATGTACAATATACAGTATATGTAAAGTGACAGTGCTATATAAGTACCTGAAATAAATAAATACACTGAATGCGGTGTATTATATATACCATACTGTACATATATATTCCTATGCCACTGCCTAACCTTTTGCTATCTCAAATGTTTTCACTATATTCAGCGGCTGTGTAAGTGGCCTTATATAGTGTGGTCGTGGACTCATACTCGCTGAACAATGATTGACCAAAGGCACCCTTCCTTTGGCCAATCATGGCTCTCACAGCAGAGCATGCTGTTATTGGCCAAAGCAGGTTATGTGCATGCATTGGCCAATCAGCGGGCGGCATTCCCCCACAATTTCACTGCATTATGGGCCATTCATACCAGCACCCCATAATGTTCAGCATTTGGCAACCCCCCAATGTTCGATTCGAACATACTTTTGACTCAAACCGAGGGACCATCCCTAGTGAACATGGATGTACATCACAAGACACTTTATAACATAAAAGATGGGACAAAAAAGTCTCCATTTTTAAATACATTTTTACACTTTTTAGGTGAATGGGTATGATGTACCCAATACCCATTCACATGGGGGGCCAGAATCTGGAGGCCCCCTTGTTAATGGGGGCTTCCGCATTTCGATCAGCCCCCTCAACCACCACAGTTGTCGGGAAGAGGCCCTTGTCCCCATTAACATAGGTACAAGAGGCTTTGGGGTGGGGGGGCACACAGAGCCCATGTGGGAGCTATATGCGGTGTCAGTGGGGTTCATTGATTTATTTTGGGTCACCACACAATTGCTTGCAGCTCATGTGCACACATCACTTCCTGTTTCCAGCCACATTATACTTCCTGCTGATGTATATCTGTAAGGACTATGCAAATATAAATGAGAAGATGACTTATCAGTGCTGGTTCACACTAGTGCGATGCAGGAACCCTGCGAATCCACTGCGGGTTCCCACATCGCACGCGACTTACAGTTCACACTGCCATATACAAACTGCTGGGTGTGTCAATAGAAAAGCTAATGACACCCCCAAATCAGTTTGCAGATCGCACTGCAAACTGCAAATTCAGACAGGAATCAGATTGCATGGATGTGAACACCCATGTGATCTGATTCTGCTGCGTAACAAAAAAAGGGAATCTGTGCGAGTTTGGTCAGGATGCGATGCAAATTCAGCCATACTATCTGTATGGCTGAATTTGCATAGCACAGATTGCATGTGATTTGCACAGCAGTGCGAATCACATCCGATCTCGGACACCACAGCAGTGTGAACTGGCCCTGAGGAAGGTAATCCACTTCCCCAAAACCACCACCCACCAAAACTAATTTAAAAAGTTACAAAAGAGAACAAGCAAAATCAATTTAATTTTATTTGCCAACAGAAACACAAGTATGTACATATTTACTGGCATTAAGTATTTACAGTATATACACATTTAGCAAAACAGTTAGCAATTTGGTTTGAAGGGTCCTGCTCATAGGAGCTTACATTCTAAAATTGGACTAAACCTTACAGTGGACAGTTTTAGTTTCACCGTCTATAACTGCACACACATTTCATAAAATGACTAAACACCCACATGACATTATTAGCTGCAAAATTACAGAAAGATAATTAACAGTCATTCTAACAACGCATTACAACATAATATTAAAAAAGGCACATATTAAACCAAGAACATTGGTGAGTATTTTCTCCTAGAAGAATGCATGGTAAGATAAACAATACACACCCCGATCGGACAGCATGGTAAAATCAAGCCACTTTTGATGGTCAAAATGCACAATAATTCCAGCAAACAGCTCTAGTAAAACATTTGTCATTTGCAAACTATCATTCCTTTTTTTTTCTTTTTCTTTTTTTTTTTCCACTTCAGACAACTACATCAAGAGACTATTCAGCTTAATGCTCATTCACTGTCTCCAACAGGGTCTTGCATCATCGTGGTATAGACTAATTTTTAATCAACATCCTCCATTTTTTAAACTTCCTGATGCCTTCCGTATCCATGCCCTTCTTCTGATCCAACACAACAAAGAAATAGGGCTTGCTTAGCCATAACCCTATACACTGTTTACTGTTTAACAAAACATTTGTATACACATACAGGTTGCGCGCATTCCACAATACTTCCTTTAATGCACATAATAATAACCACACCACCCTCTGTTTATCCTTTCCCAGTACCCCCAAACCATACATCATCATTTTCCACCCACTCACCTTCACTCCTGTTATTTCATTCACCAGACCTTGACTCTTATTGATCACATCGTTCGCTACGCCACACCCCCAGAACACATGCTCACTATCTTCCACACCCCCACAATTCACTCTTGGACAGACATCAGACACACACAAATTCCTCCTTTTCATAAATTGCCTTGTAGCTAGACATTCATGCAAACTCTTCCATACTATCTGTCTCTGCACATTTGTCACCCCATACACACTCATTTTCTTCCATACTTCCCCAGCCACTGACGCATTAACTCCTTTAAGGTTACACACAATCTCCTTATCTGCCGACCACTTTCTCACCTTCACTTTATCCCTCTCCCCTTCTCCTAATTCTGCCAACTTAAACTCTACCCTAAACTTTTCTAATACCCAGTAGTGGCATGCCACCACATAGGCCACTGGTATTCTTGAATCCCTTCCCAACCACCCCCATCTCCTAAACAACCACCCACCCGAAAAAGCCATCATCCTAGCACACACTCCACCTTTCCTCAAAACTTTCACCATGCAAAACCAATAATGCATCAAACAAAACACTCTAACATTCGGAAAACCCAACCCAGCGTTACATTCACGTCTACACACATATTCTCGCTTGACTCTCTCCATTTTCGACCCCCATAAGAAATTAAATAGTAACTTATTAATTTTCCTCACTCTTATCTCCCCAGGAGGGAAAATATTGCTTACGTACAAAACCAAAGGTAAGATTATTGCCTTTATTACTAGGACTTTCCCATAAATTGACAATTTCCTTAGACACCAAAACCTCAGCTTCTTAGCTACCTTTTCTCCCACTTCGTTCCAGCGCACTTCCCCTTTCATCCCTTGGTCAAACACAATACCCCAAATCCTCCACGGACCCTCACCCCCTTTTCAGCACTTTACAAATCCAATATACCTACTGCACCACCGTCACACGGTCAACCACCATCCGCACTCTTCCCACTTCAATTAAAACATATAAAAATACATACACGTCCTCACTCACACTTAACCTTATTCACATCAAACCCACACATACCCTCTGTTCACCTTACACACCTACTAGTCTAACCTTTCCGACTTCCACCTCACTCCTAAACCCCATAACACAAACTGGTTCCCTACTTTCCCCTTCACGCGACCTTGCTTCACCCTCTTTTCCATCGATTCTTCGACTCCAAAACCACAGATTCCTTTAACA
>BLSH010159986.1:33430-44184 GCA_018402905.1 Glandirana rugosa
CATTGATGAGCTGCTGCACTAATGGGCAGTGATAGTGATATGCCTAGGAATCTGGAGGCACTGATGATAGCCCCCTGCCCCCCCCCAAAGAGTTAACCCACCTGAGCTGCAAAAAAATTACTATTCAGGAATCAGGATGCATTCATGCATTCCTGCCCGACCAGTCCCAGACCCCAGCTCATCCAGTGCAGAGAGAGCAGAGCTTACTTGCTGAGTTGTTGTTCTTGCTGTTGCTGCTGGCGCTTCTTCCTCATTGCTTGCAGCTCCTCTCCCACGATCCTCTCGGGCTGGCCTCTGACGTCACGCCGCATAGCCCAGGACACAGGGAAGTGTCTGGATGTCTCCAAGGGGAGGAGAGAGCTCAACCTCAGCGCGTCTCTATGGGTCGGCTACAGGCTCTCTACAGGCAGCGCAGGCAAGGCCAGTGGCCACTCATTGTGTAGTGAGTCGTGGAGTGGTCAGAGAGAGTGGTGTATTTGTATGTATATATTTATTGGGCCGGCCGGTGGCCTATATAATTCAGCTGTGTGACTGTGTCAGTGGCTACTTGAGTCTGCAAATTGTGTATAGAATCTCTGTGGGCCTATTTTGTGCTAGGGGCCTGGAGCTGTAGCTCCATTAGCTCCTATGTTATTCCGGCCCTGCCCCTGTGCCTTCCCACAACCCCCAAAAATGGGGAAAATCCCTGCCCACTAGAGCTTCATAAAGTAGTGAAGGTACCACCCCCACTGAATGAGTCACACTACCGCAAGGGATGTCAATCTCAACCACCGCCGTCTGGTAGTCCCGGTGTTAGGAAAAGGAACCATTTCTGGCTAAAATCTGTCATTTCCGCGGTGGTGCGCACATTCGTGCGCGTACGCGCCGGAAAACGGCGCCAAATGGGCCTATTTAAGCCTGGAGACTTCTGAGACCAAGTGCTGCTCGCTCTACAGCGTTCCCGACCTGTAAGCCTCGGCTCTGGATACCTGTTCCCGTATTGCTCTGCCTCCTGTTGACCCGGCTTGTCCTGACCTGCTGTCTGCTACCTGCACCGACCCCGGCTACCCACGACCATCCGATTGTCTGCTCCCTTGTACCTCTGCTGCCCGCCCGTTAACGAACCTTGCTTGGACTTTGACTACTCTTTTGCCTGATCCTTTGTACCTTCCTGCCAGCCTGTTGCCGACCCAGCCTGAACGACCATCCTTCTACCTGCACGTCTCCTGGAGCATCGCTACGTCATCGGTGACCCTCCAGCCCTCGTGCCATCCCGCACTCTTGGGCCTCTGTCCCCACTACCAGGGGTCCTTGAATCGGGTGCGCAAGAGCGGTTGTTCCCTGCACAAGACAGACTCCACCGTCAAGTACGTGACACCCGGTGTCCCCATGGATGCAAATGACTCCGACAGTGCTAGGGTGTAACCTTGCAGCATGTACACAATTGCTTTTTACCAATGTTACCACACTATCCGAGTCAAGCAGTGCATTGACTGGTCTCCCATCAACAAAAATCACACACATTTGCTTCTCCATGTGACTTGAACATGATGCTGTATATGTGACCTGTGCAAAAACATCAAGGCGTCTATTCACATAAGGATACTCGCATTGCATGGGTTCATCATTCAGGGGGCAATTGGCAGCAATATGGCCCAATGCTTGGCATTGGTAGCACTGTATGTGTTCTATACCCAGTCCTCTCAAGGGTCCCCAAGACCTTCCTGGCTTCTTTGGCCAGTCTCCAGGTCTCCAGGCATGGCATCGGTAGCACTGTATGCATTCTATACCCAGTCCTCTCAAGGGTCCCCAAGACCTTCCTGGGTTCTTTGGCCAGTCTGCAGGTCTAGAGCCCCCAGTCTCTTTAACGGTATCAGTCTTATCAAATTTCTCCAAGCTCCTGAACCCTGGAACCGTCTTACCGGGTCAGCCGGGCGATCTTTCACCTCTAGATGCGCAGACTGGCGCAGCTGTGTATCTCTCCATGAGGTCCACCAGTTGGCTTGCAGTTTTGCAGTCCCCATGACTGACCCATTTCCTCAAGGCAGCAGGGAGTGCACGTAGATAGCGGTCCATGACCACGTGCTCCACAATATGGGTACCTGGCAAAGTCTCCAGCTGTAGCCATTTCCTGATAGGATGAACCAAGTCGAACACCTGCGAACGGGGTGACTTGTCAGTGCGGTAGGTCCACTGATGCACGCGTTGGGCCCGGACCGCCATGGTAACCCCTGGACGTGTGAGTATCTCTGCCTTTAGAGTCTCATAGTCCTGGGCCTTATCTGTTTCCAGATCAAAATAGGCTTTTTGGGGTTCACCGATCAAGAATGTGGCAGTAATAAGGCAGCGCATGTTGTGCCGCAGCGGCCTCTGCGACCTGGCGGTTGGTTTCCCGCTCAGCTGCCTGTTGAGCTGCATGTTGTGCTGCAGTGGCCTCTGCAACCTGGCAGTTGGTTTCCCACTGGGCTGCATTGGCTTGCAGCAGGGCTTTCAATATTTCCTCCATCTTTGAAAGTTTATTGCATCCTCCACCATGTGTGGGCGATTAGCTTGTGGGGATCACTTTTCAGAGGAAAATATTCAGCATGGAGGTCAGTTTTTTAAGATCTGGCGGCTTGTCAGGTTTATTATCACATTTTTGCAAGATCAAAACACATAACAAAACAGAAAACAAAACCTTGCCATCCGACACTAAACTAAACAATTGGGTTCCCCTCTATACAGTGTGGGGTTGTCCCCTACACCCACAAAACATAAGCACAGTGCAAACCTTAATCTTTGAGTCCAAATTGTCACACAGAGCTCACTCAGCTTTCTCCCTCTGAGATCCAGGGTAGAGCTCTCCTCTGCTCTATTCCTGCTCATTAAATGCAGGTGGAGAGGGGTTTGCGTGAACCAGAAAATCTAGGCCGGAACCAGCTCTGCCACAGTGGCTGGCAAAATCCGGGTTGGACTCTCACTAGTCGCCTCAAAGTAATTGCATTGCATTATGGTGCCTCGCATAACGTCACAAAAAAAAAAAATACATATATATATATATATATATATATTATACAGTATCTCACAAAAGTGAGTACAACCCTCACATTTTTGAAAATATTTTATGATATCTTTTCATATGAAAACACTGAAGAAATGACACTTTGCTACAATGTAAAGTAGTGAATGTACAGCTTGTATAACAGTGTAAATTTGCTGTCCCCTCAAAATAACTCAACACACAGTCATTAATGTCTAAACTGCTGGCAACAAAAGTGAGTACATCCCTACAAGAAAATGTCCTAATTGGGCCCAAAAAATCAATGTTTTGTGTGGCCACCATTATTTTCCAGCACTGTCTTAACCCTCTTGGGCATGGAGTTCACCAGAGCTTCACAGGTTGCCACTGGAGTCCTCATCCACTCCTTCATGATGACATCACAGAGCTGGTGGATGTTAGAGATCTTGTGCTCCTCCACCCTCTGTTTGAGGATGCCTTACAGATGCTCAATAGGGTTTAGGTCTGGGGACATGCTTGGACAGTCCATCACCTTTACCCTCAGCTTCTTTAGCAAGGCAGTGGTCATCTTGGAGGTGTGTTTGGGGTCATTATCATGTTGGAATACTGCCCTGCGGCCCAGTCTCCAAAGGGAGGGGATCATGCTCTGCTTCAGTATGTCACAGTACATGTTGGCATTCATGGTTCCCTCAATGAACTGTAGCTCCCCATTGCCTGCAGCACTCATGCAGCCCCAGACCATGACACTCCCACCACCATGCTTGACTGTAGGCAAGACACACTTGTCTTTGTACTCCTCACCTGGTTGCCGCCACACACACTTGACACCATCTGAACCAAATTAGTTTATCTTGATCTCATAAGACCATGGGACATTGTTCCAGTAATCAATGTCCTTAGTCTGCTTGTCTTCAGCAAACTGTTTGCGGGCTTTCTTGTGCATTAGCTTTAGAAGAAGCTTCCTTCAGGGACGACAGCCATGTAGACCAATTTGATGCAGCGTGTGGTGTATGGTCTGAGCACTGGCAGGCTGACCCCCACCCCTTCAACCTCTGCAGCAATGCTGGTAGCACTCATACGTCTATTTCCCAAAGACAACCTCTGTGTATGATGCTGAGCATTTGCACTCAACTTCTTTTGTCGACCATGGCGAGGCCTGTTCTGAGTGGAATCTGTCCTGTTAAACCACTGTATGGTGTTGGCCACCGTGCTGCAGCTCAGTTTCAGGGTCTTGGCAATCTTCTTATAGCCTATGCCATCTTTATGTAGAGCAACAATTCTTTGTTTTAGATCCCTTTGTCATGAGGTGCCATGTTGAGCTTCCAGTGACGAGTGTGAGACAGTGAGAGAGTGATAACACCAAATTTAACACACCTGCCCCCATTCACACCTGAGACCTTGTAACACTAACTGTTAAATACCTTCTTCTCCTCAGTTTTTACGCAGGAAAAGGAGGGCTTTACCGACCTCAACTATACTGTTAGTGCCACAGCACAGGATACCCTCGTGGCTAATGGACACTGGAGTCAAAGAAAGACTAGATAAACTTAATACAAATAAATCACCAGGACCAGATGGCTTACACCCGAGAGTCCTCTGTGAACTCAGTCAGGTTATAGCCAGGCCATTGTTCCTAATATTTGTGGATAGTATAATGACGGGATTGGTACCAGCTGATTGGAGGAAAGCCAATGCGGTGCCAACATTTAAAAAAGGGCAGAGATATATTCCTGGGAATTAAAGGCCAGTCAGCCTAACATCAATAGTGGCTAAGTTATTGGAGGGGATAATTAGAGACTATATCCAAAAAGTAACTGAGGAAGGTAACATCATTAGCAGTAATCAGCATGGGTTTATGAGGGGTCGTTCCTGCCAGACAAACCTGCTAACATTCTACGAGGAAGTGAGTGGCCATCTAGATAGGGTGAGGTCAGTGGATGTAGTGTACCTGGATTTTGCAAAAGCTTTTGACACCGTTCCCCATAAAGGCTTGATTTACAAGCTGAGGTCTGCAGTCATGGACCAGAAGGTCTGTTCTTGGGTAAAGAACTGGTTACAGGGGCGTGTCCAAAGGGTGGTGATTAATAATGTGTACTCAGACTGGTCTGGTTGTGACGACTGGGGTACCCCAAGGATCTGTCTTGGGACCAATTCTAACCAATTTATTCATTAATGATCTGGGGGAAGGGATTAATAGCTCAGTCTCAGTTTTTTGCTGATGATACAAAGATAAGAAGGGCAATAACATCACAACAGGATATTGACATTTTACAAAATAATCTGAACAAATAAACAAAGTGGGCAGACAAATGGCAAATAAGGTTTAATGTAGAGAAATGTAAGGTAATGCATTTGGGGGCAAAAAACATAAATGCAAAGTACTCACTAGGGGGAGAACCTCTGGGGGAATCAAAAATGGGGAAGGATCTGGGGGTCCTAGTAGATGACAGACTGAGCAATAGCATGCAATGTCAAGCTACAGCAACCAGAGCAGGTAAAATATTAGCATGCGTAAATAAGGGGATATGCTCCAGGGATAAAACTATAATTCTGCCACTTTATAAAAGCCTGGTTAGGCCACATCTGGAGTATTCTGTCCAGTTCTGGTCACCAGTCCTCAGAAAGGATATACTGGAGCTGGAGAGAGTCCAAAGGAGGGCAACCAAACTGATAAGGGAAGTGGAAGACCTTACTTACGAGGAACGGAAGCACTAAACTTATTCTCTCTGGAGAAACAACGCTTGAGAGGGGACATGATTGAGATCTATAAATATCTCAATGGGGATCCAAGCATAAAAGATAAACTGTTCAGTCTCAGGGAATGTAGGAGGACAAGGGGACACACATTGAAACTAGAAGAGAAGTGGTTTAATCTTAGAATTCGTAAGGGGTTCTTCACTGAAAGGGCAATAAGGATGTGGAACTCTCTTCCACAACTAGTGGTGACTGCGGGGAGTATGGATATATTTAAAAAACTCTTGGATGTATATCTAAATAAGTACAACATACAGGGATAAGGGTACTGACAAGCGTACACCTACACAGGTTGAACTGGATGGACTGTTGTCTTTTTTCAGTCTTAACTACTATGTAACTATGAGTCACATGACACCAGGGAGGGAAAATGGCTAATTGGGTAAATCAAGCGATTGCTGCACCAACTTCTTTAATTAAAGAAGATAAATCCAAAGTTACATAGTTACAAGGTATGCATGTTAACAGTTTTGGGCTATTATTGCTTACGCTCTTCTTCCAAGACTGAATACCTAACAGTGACCATACACACAATGTGTTATATAGATCACCTGTATCAATCTAACATTAATCACATGCGTTAATTACAATCAATCTGGAAACCAGTATAAATCTTCACAAAACCTTAATAGTTTAAATATAGAATGCATAGAATTTTAAGAAGGAACAACGTATCTACAGGTATGATCAATTTTCCCATTATTACAAATATAATCAGAAGAGAAAACCGGGAAAGTCTGGGAAAGTCTGGTAAAAAAATAAAAATAAAACTCTCATCAATTTCAAGTAATTATAAAACCTTATAAACAAAAATCTGAAAAAATACAAAAAAAGGAGGTATAATCATATATTATGTGATCCAACAAAATGTCCAAAAACCCATGATGAGACGTAAAAACGGTTGCTCATCTAACCGATATTCAGATCAATATCTGAACATCTATGGCCGTCATCTTCTTGTCAACAGATACAGATCGAAATTGCTGTTTAACCCTTTAGGTTGAAGAGTATCTAAATGGTGTATCTAACTTACTTCTCTCTTCCTAAGGTCTCGTTCACGATCTCCACCCCATCTATTTTTACCTATCCCATCAATCACCATAAATCTCAGTTGTGAGACCAAATGGTCTTTGTCCTGAAAATGTCTAGCCACTGGCTGATGTAATTTGTCTCGTATAGCGTATTTATGTCTCGCTATACAATCTTTAATTTATTGAGTGGTCTCTCCCACATACATCAACCCACATGGGCACTTAATAATATACACCACATAAGTTGACTGGCAGGTAAAGTATTCTTTTATAGGTATAGAATAACCTCTATGTGGATGTGTAAATTGTTTACCTTTTATCATACTAGAACAAAGCATGGAAATGAGCCTGCATTGGGGGGTCCCAAAACTGTGATGGGGGGGGGGTGTTTTTATTATATTGATCTGATCATAAAAGGTTCTACCGCGGTGGTATGAAGGTAGAGGGAATTGTTGAAATTCAGGTATAGTGGGGTAATTTCTTTTCAAAATCAACCAGTGTTTTTTCAGCATATTGAAAATCTGTTTAGAAAACGGGTGGAACTGTGAGACGAAAGGCAGTCTACGGCTAGTGGCCCCACCCGTTCTGTTGGAAGTTTAAACGTTCCTGTTGTGTAACATGTGTGGGGTATCCACGTTGCTGGAGTCTGCCCTCCATCTCATCCAATCTAGTTTCCCATGTCACTGGGTTAGTAGTAATTTTAGATACTCTTTGAAACTGGCTTCGGGGATGAATTTAAACACCCCTGGGGGATGAAGACTTAAAAAATGAAGTAACTGATTATGCTCTGTTGGCTTTCTATAAAGATCACTCTCTATGTGTCCTTCTGACACCGTCAGTAATGTATCCAAAAAATGACCCCGTTCATCTCCATAAAATATATTAAATTTTAAACCCAAAATTAGGTTCAAATATGTGTTGAATATCAGTAATGAGTCCATGTCCCCCCTCCATACAGCAAAAGCGTCATCTTTAAATCTGTACCACGCTATACAGTTTTACATAAATGAACTACAATTATAAATAAACGTGCAAAATAGTATAGATAAATATCCGCGCTACAAAAAAAAACAAGCAGCTGTCATGATCTTGATTGATCCTTCAAGTCTTAAATGCAGCACTTAATAATGTCCAATAGATGAAATAGGTGTTTGCAAGAAGATCGGAGGAGATCCCAGCACCAGGATTCAGTGTAGAAGGTGAACACACCACACCACAGTGAGCACTCAAGCTTCTTACCAGAAGGCCCCTGGGGCGACACGTATATAGCATAATACTGACATCCAGTCATCCGGTATTAAGGAATCTCCCTCAAACACTTCAACAACAGGTGGCTGTTATACCATCAATAAGGATATATCCCAAAAACGTACTTCCAAAGAGGAGCATACGCTGCAGACAGTACCTCAACATTCAGGGGCAAAGGATAATCCACAATAGTGAAGCCCGTTTTGTATAAAACATGTATTTTATTAAAAATATACTCACATTCAAGTAAGAGTTACAAGCCGGATTTAAAACATGAACCGCGGTATCAGAAGCTTGCTGGGCGTGACGAAACGGTCACTTGACGCGTTTCATTCAATCTTATGTCTTCAGAGGCGTAAACACCCGCCCACAGCACGCTCATTGAAATACTCCCAAACAGGAAACTAGATATGGAACGCACAGCGTCATGGCCGATGCGCACCACGGGCAGGAAGTGGAAGTGCGAACAACACAGCCCCGCCTCTCAAGTGTTTAATGCTAAATCTCCTTGACAACCAGGAAGCAGTGCACAGGAAACGCATCATAACAATGCTTAAATCCAAAACATCGCCCCCTAATGTCCGGTGCATGAAATCACTTGACATCGATATTAAATCACTATAAGCAATAATAACAGTAATAGTATAAAATCAATGAATAGAAACAATCTTAATAATATTATCATCTTATTAACAACATAAAAACAGCACCTTTATGACAGTAATCTGGAGACCAAAAGGCGATGTATTCATCATATCAACGCCCCCTGGTGTCGGATATTTGAAATTGCTTCACAACTATCACAGGACATACATTAAGGTGATACCCAGATAATATAACTAAAAAAGACCAGAGTTCTAAACAATGGAAAGATGTGTAAAATGACACACACATGAAAAATGTATATACCAGAATAATGAACATATATATGCATAAAAATATTACTGGGCTGAATAACAAAATTCCATTGACTGGGATCATCCATTATTAATAAAACAATTGACGTCCCAGTCAATGTTCAGCCCAAACGGGGTGTAACACTTGAGGTCATAGATCCAGCGGGTCTCAAGGCATGAGATCTCTCTCCTTTCAAAGCTACCACGCAAGTGGGGAGTAAACCTATCTATAGCTAGGAAAGTGGTGCCCTCTGTATTCTTATGATGATGTTCCAAATAATGTCTGGATACAGAGTGCTTGGGAAAACCTTTTCTGATGTTGGCCACATGCTCACCTACCCTTACACTCATGGTCCTGGTGGTACGACCAACATAGTGTAACCCACAAGGGCAGGTGAGCATGTAGACAACATTCTGCGAGGAACAAGTGATAAAAGACTTAACAATATATTCTCTACCAGTAACATTGGACTTAAAGCTAGCAATCTTTTTTTTTGTTTTTTTTTTTGAGAAAAGATTGTTTTAATAGCAGTACTTTATGCCATGAACTCATATGGAATTGGCTCAAGGAGCTCAGGTTCCTTTCCAAATGTTTGGACAAAGTGAGCTTCGCTTGGTTGGGCTGGCTGACGTTTTAGCTCCACCCAGGTGCCCTTCTCCATTGCTTCCTTTTTCTTCTTCTCGTTTTCTTTCACACGCTGCAGGAAACTGTCTCTACTCTTTGAGTGGCGGATGTGCTCTACACGGACATTGATTTTTTTGGCAAGAATCTTACCTTTGACTTGCTTGTTCACAATTATTCCAACAATAGGCTGTGTGACATTGTAGATCCGGCCAGTCTTGCCATGGTAGCACTTGTGTGGCATACCTTTCTGGATTGTGCCTGTACCCTTGATGTCCACATTATCACCCTACTTGCACATGCGCATATAGGTTGGCAGTGGCACCGGACTGTGCTTGCGGAAGGGTCTAGAGAACATATAACGGGTTCATCGCCTTTTGCCTCTTGTGTTCGTAATTTTTCACTAACAATTGCCCCTACTGCAAGATGGCGGGTCCGGCGGAAAAATCGCTAGTCATTTTTTTATCTCTGATCTTATTAAGCTCACAGATCTCGCATTTTCCACATCTATAATAGCCCTTCATTTTCTGAAAAAATGGGACTCTATGTGGCGCATCAAGTATGTTAGGTGCAATCTGCAATCTCAGTGGGGGCACACCCCTAAAAATCACTGCGGGCTGATCCGGAAGGATAGCCCCCAAGACTTTATCGTTTTTTAAAACGGCCAAATGTTTATTGATAATCTTTTTTATGGCGCCATGTTGTTTAGAATAAGTGGTCACGAATGAAAACTTAAACTTATTCGGATCTGTTGACAGTGGCCTCTCTCTCTCCTGCAACAAAGAGGTCCTATCTATAGACCCAACCTCAGCTATTAATTTGTCTAGCCTATCCACAGAGTAACCCTTATCAAGAAATCTCTCCTTGAGCACATGGGCTTGCTGAAAAAAATCTTCACCTCGGGAACAGTTTCTTCGTAGACAATGAGACACCTATCCGATCTGTTTAATTATCGACTCCAACCCAGATATCTATCCTGGAGAAACAACGTCCTCTCTCTCTCCGGTGACAGTTGTCTAGGCTTATTCAAATTCAAAAGTAAGCACTGGTGAATAAGATTTGTTGTACCGCGGTATTTTTTCTAATAGTTATTTGTAAACCGGCAAAATTTTTTGCTATTTCAGAACCCCCGATAGGAAGGCCTAGTCGGGCGTCACTAAAAATCCCCACACGGGGGTGACTCTAACGTCTAACGTGGATTGTATGAACTACGCGGTGTATCTCAG
>BLSH010159986.1:57849-70548 GCA_018402905.1 Glandirana rugosa
AGGCTTTTGAGTGTCCTTGCAAAGAAAGGTGGCTATATTGGTCACTGATTTGTTTTTGTTTTGTTTTTGAATGTCAGAAATGTATATTTGTGAATTTTGAGATGTTATATTGGTTTCACTGCTGAAAATAAATAATTGAAATGGGTATATATTTGTTTTTTGTTAAGTTGCCTAATAATTATGCACAGTAATAGTCACCTGCACACACAGATATCCTCCTAAAATAGCTACAACTAAAAACAAACTAAAAACTACTTCCAAAAATATTCAGCTTTGATATTAATGAGTTTTTGGAATCATTGAGAACATGGTTGTTGTTCAATAATAAAATTATTCCTCAAAAATACAACTTGCCTAATAATTCTGCACTCCCTGTATATAGTAAAGAGATTCCTTTAGGGAGGGGTTGGAGTTTGCCAAGAAGGAAATGCCAAATCTTTGTTGGTAGTCGGATGTTAGTGTGGGGGTTGGACGCATGGAAGTGCTTGATTTGGTTGAGTTTTAGGTTGTCTAGTGCTGTGAGTATATGGATATCGCTAAGGTTAAAATGAAAGCCCTTTTTTTTCCATTGCTGCGTGGAAAAGTCAGTGATCAGATATTCATAGGCAGCCAGTGGTAGCTTGAGTGTGGATTTTTGCTCATCTTGGAAGTGCAGATTTGTCAGGGTTGTCCATGCTTTGACTGTAGCCTGTATTGTAGGAGCATCGGGAACTTGCACTTTATGAGATATGGCCGCCGCCATCAGTAGAGCAGGGGGATCATGGTTTGGCACTGTGTCTCGCTCAATGTTTGACCATAAATTATCCTCTTGAGATGAGAACCAGTCCCTGGTTTGCTCCAGGATTGAAGCATGGTAATAGGCTTTGATGTTTGGCAGCCCTAGGCCACCTTGAGATCTATGGAGGTGCAGGGTGGAGAGAGCAATTCTAGGCCTCGACTTACCCCATATGAATTTACGGATTAAACCGTCTATGTCTGAAAAGAATTTCTGGGGTAAGGGTATAGGGAGGGTTCTAAAATAGTAAAGCACTTTAGGGAAAATTTGCATTTGAAAACGGCAGCTCTTCCTAGCCAGGAGAGTTGGACTTTGCTCAGGGTGCTTAGTTCTTTTTGGAGGTTAGTAAGTAGAGGGGGAAAGTTATGTGAGTAAAGTTTAGTTGATGGAGTTGTTAGTTGGATTCCCAGGTAGGTGATGGAGGGGCTGTTCCAATTACACAGGAATATTTCTATTAGTTGGTTCTTTTGTGGTTGAGTGATGTTGACAGGGAGGGCGAAGCATTTTGATGTATTAACTTTGTAATAGGATACTTGACCGAATCTATTCAGGAGTTCTTTGACGGCCTGCAGAGAGCACTTGGGGTTCGTGAGTGTTAAGATGGTATTGTCCGCAAACAAACGTAGTTTATGGTGTATAGGGCCTACTTCGATACCCTGTATTACAGCCGATGTGTGGATATGTGCTGCCAGGGGCTCTATTGCGAGAGAGAAAACTATAGGTGACAATGGGCACCCCTGACGGGTACCGTTGGTGAGGGAGAAGGGGTCTGACATTAATCCAGAGGTATAGACCTGGGCAGATGGATTGGCGTACAATGCCATTATAGCTCTATGGAGAGAGCCTGTAATGCCAAATTTCGAGAGGGCCCTCGACAGGTATCCCCAATGGACCCTGTCAAAGGCCTTCTCCACGTCGAGGGCCAGGAAGACGCACGGTTGTCGCTGTTTTTCCGCCCTGTGTAGAAGGTTGATCATGCGGCGTGTGCCATCGCCTGCCTGTCTTCCTTTGACAAAGCCCACCTGGTCTAGTCCTATAATGGAGGGGGTAACACGCAACAGCCTGTTGGCAAGAAATTTTGCGAAGATCTTAAGATCTGTGTTCAGAAGTGAGATGGGCCTAAAGTTTTGGGGTGAGGTGGGGTCCTTCCCTTGTTTGGGGATAACTATTATTACCGCTCGCAGCATTTCTTGGGGGAATTTGCCTAGTGAAATAGCAGTGTTAAATTAGTTTTTAAGGTGAGGAGTTAGTTGAGCGGCAAAGGCCTTGTAATATTCCGCTGAGAATCCATCGATTCCCGGGGACTTGTGCGGGGGAAGGGCGTGTATTGCGTCTAAAATTTCTTTATCTGTGATAGGAGCGTTGAGGAGATGTCGTGATTCATCGCTCAAGCTGGGTACATTTGTTTCGCTTAGGAAGGATTCAATTTCAGCGGCAGTTGGCTGGTGGGTTGAGTCATCCCCTTGGAGGTTATACAGTGTTTGGTAGTAGTCTTTAAAGGTGTTGGCGATGTCCCTAGGGTTCCTAAAGACTTCCCCTGACCTATGATGAGTGATTTTATTCAAGGTGATTTTTTGTTGTTTTTGTTTTAGCTGGGCTGCCAATAGTTTACCCGCTCTGTTCCCCTGGGAGTACCAGTTGACTTTTAGGCGTTTGAAATAGGTGTCGTATTCTGTCTTAAGAATGGCTCTGATTTTCTCTCTGCAATTTATCAGTTCTGTTAGAACAGCTTCATTTCCTACTGCATTCTTTTTGTGTTTACTTTCCAGGTCAGCTATAGTCTGGTGTAACTGAGTGATTTGGTGTCGCTTGTCCTTTTTTTCCCTGGCAGCAATCTGGATGAGGTATCCCCTCATGACCGCTTTATGGGCACACCATACGGTCAGAGGGGACACCTGGTCACAATTGTTAATCTGGAAGTACTCCTTTAGTTTGGTCTCTAGGTGTGTTTTGTGAGACGGGTGGGATAGTAGGTAGGTGTTATTTCTCCATAAACCAGTAGTGGTGGGCCTATTGTGATCTAAGATTTCAATTGTAATGGGTGCATGGTCTGCCCAAGTAATGGAGAGTATCTCTGCTTTAACAACATTTTGTAATACATATTTATCAGTGAGGAAAAAGTCAATTCTCAAATAGAACTGATGTACCGCCGAGTAAAAGGAGTAGTCCTTTTCCAAGGAGTGGAGACACCTCCAGGGATCATAAAGGCCCTCACTAAGACAAAGTGGGGCTAACTCCTGTCTGTGTCTCCTACTCTTAGCGGTCGAGTCAAGACCTTTCTCCATGATCATATTAAAATCACTGCAAATTATCAATTTACCCTTTTGGAGCCGTTTAGCCCTGGTCAGTATCTTAGCAATAATCCGCTTGGGCCTAATGTTTGGTGCGTAAAGATTGACCAGGGTATAAAGGGCGTTATTAATCTCTGCCACCAATATAATGAATCTCCCTTTTTCATCTAGGATTAGGTCTTGTTGGGAAAAGGAGACCTAGTCCCCTATTGCCACCAAGACCCCATTGTGTTTGGAAGCGGCTTTGGCAGTAAAAACATGAGGAAATTTTGGGTGAGAACATCTTGGTGCTTTAGTTGCTTCAAAGTGAGTCTCTTGTATGCACACAACATCGCAGTGGTGTTCCAATGCAGTTTTCCACATTGAACGTCTTTTACAGGTATTATTCAGGCCTCTCACATTAAAAGACATCAGCTTAAGAGACATTGATTTTTGAGGAAGGCTGCTGAGAACCCATCTGCACAAAGGACCCTTTTCCAGCAGCATGTATGCAATAATGGGGGGCGTCTAGGCGCCTTCCAGCACACATCCTACAGAGGCTCTGAGGGCATTACCTACAGCACCTTGGATGTATACAGGTTAGTGTTTTGGTGCTGTTTTAAAATACATATGTTTTGTATCTGATCAGCTTAACAACACTCTGGATGTCAATGTAGAGATTTCCCTCTAGTATTGTTATGCACTTGTAGTGTTGCTTTCCTTACCCTTTTGATGTGCCACTCCCAGCGGGGCACTCAGGCTCTCATGGGGCCTATCCACTTGATGCACATGTATATGGATGTAGATAAAGAGCTGAAGAGCTATATATGTTAGGTTCTGAAGAAGAAGGTTCCCTTCGAAACGGGTCAGCCTAGAGTGACCCTGATGTCCCCTCTGGAGACTGTCAGTCTCAGCACTGACCACCATACACTAGAGGTTGTTATAAGCGTCTATCCTCAACATGTTTGTGAGTAGGTTTTTACTTGTTTTTATTATTAAAACACTTGGAAAAATGCACTAGGCTTGTGCTATCTATACCAGACCCTTATCCGAGCATGCAACCTGGCAGGTCAGGATAGCGCGGGGAAGGGCGAGCATCCCCCTAGACCATACCAGGCCACATGCCATCAACATGGGGAAGGTGCTTTGGGGTCCCCCCAAAGCACCTTGTCCCCATGTTGATGGGGACAAGGGCTTCTTCCCAACAACCCTGGCCGGTGGTTGTAGGGGTCTGCGCGCAGGGAGCTTATTGGAATCTGGAAGCCCCCTTTAACAAGGGGGCCCCCAGATCCCGGCCCTCCCATGTGAATTAGTATGGCCATTCACGAAAAAATGGAGTGTAGTGTTACAAAAAACAGTTGGCAGTTTTTGACAAGTCCTTTATTAAAAATGTCTTCTTCTCCCCCGGCTTCTTTTTATTTCTTCCTCCATCTTCTCCTTCCCCACTTCTGGTCTTCTCCTTCTTCTTTTGGCTTTCCTCTGCTTCTTCCTTCCTCTCATCATCATCTTCTTCTTCTTCTTCCTCCGCTGCGACTCCCAGAATGGGCTGTCTTCAGTTTGACAGTTATTTTATAGGCAAGGACGGGGCCACCCGGTGACGTAACTGAGTGACCCCCAACCCCTTCTGAAGTCATGTGACCAGATTATTAAAATCACTGCTCCTGAAAAAAATTTTTTGCATTGATACATGTCCCCTAGGGCAGTACCTGGGTCCCCATACACTTTTTATGGCAATGACTTGCATATAAGCCTTTAAAATGATCACTTTTGATTTTTCATGTCTGTCCAATTGACTTTAATAGGGTTTGTGCACAAACGTATTGCCTGTTCGCGGTGTTCTGGTGCGAACCGAACTGGGAGGTGTTCCGCCCATCCCTAAATGCCACATATACCCATGATGCGTGTGAGAAATATCTTACTAAAGTGACAACTTTGTGTAAGAAAAAAAAAACATTTTGTCTGTCATTTTCCACAAACTTGTGGCAAAAAATAAAATCTTCCATGGACTTAACATGCCAATCCAGTGTGTAATTAATGCTCCTTGAAAGCCTAAAGGTGATCATTTTGGTCCCCTGTACATGGTTAGGCTGCCAAAAAGTCTCTTACATGTGGTATCCCCATACTTGGGAGATATAGTAAAATGTGTTTTGGGGTGTAATGTCACATATACCCATGGCATGTGTGAAAAATATCTAATTAAAGTGACAGCTTTGTGTAAAAAAAATACTTTTTTTTGCAATTGGCCAAAAACTTGTGGTAAAATCTTCAATGGACTCAACATGGCTCTCAGCAACAACCTTGTTTTTTCTACTTTCCAAAAAGGGGAGATTTGGGGGGTGTTTATACTGTCCTGGCATGTTAGGACCTCTGAAAATGTGATAGGTAGTGAGGAAATCCAATGCATAATTAACACTCCTTGGAACCTGAAGGTGGTCATTGGATTTTGAGTTCCATGTCCTGGCATTTTAGAACCTTAAGAAATATAGGCAGTCAGAAAAGTCAGAGCTCCTTAAAAGCTGCGTAAATTCCAGTATACTGTATACACCATAGTTTATAGATGGTATAACTTTCACACCAATTAATATACACTTATTGGTATTTTTTACCAAAGACATGTAGCAGAATACATGTTGGCCTACATTTATGAATACATTTGATTTTATTGGATATGTTTTTATAACAGAAAGTAGAAAATATTTTTTTTTTCAAAATGTTTGGTCTTTTTTCATATATATAATATAAAAAAAGCAGTGGAGTGGTCGTCAAATACCACCAAAAGAAAGCTCTATTTGTGTGAGAAAATAAGGACCTAAATTTTATTTGGGTATAACAATTGTCAGTTAAAGCAACGCATTATAGCCAGTTAACCACTTGCCCTCCAGTAGGTGTACCCCCTTTCCTGACCAGGCCATTTTTTTGCGATACTGCACTGTATTTTCCTTAACTGACAATTGCGCAGTCATGCGACCCTTGTACCCAAATAAAAAAAATCCCCACAAATAGAGCTTTCTTTTGGTGGTATTTGATCACCTCTGCAGTTTTTATTTTTTGCGCTATAAAAAAGAAAAGACAATTTTGAAAAAAAAAAACAATATTTTTTTGCTATAAAACAAATCCAATAATAAAATGGTAAAAATCAAATTTCTTCATAAATTTAGGCCAAAATGTATTCTGCTACATTTTTGGTAAAAAATCCTAATAAGTGTATATTGCTTGGTTTGCACAAAAGTTATAGCGTCTGCAAACTATGGGATAGATTTACAGATTTTTTATTTATTTCTTTACTAGTAATGGCGACTTATAGCAGGACTGCGACATTGTGGCAGACAAATTGGACACTAAGTGACACTTTTTAGGGACCAGTGACACCAATACATGATCAGTGCTAAAAATATGCACTGTCACTGTACTAATGACACTGGCAGGGAAGGGGTTAACATCAGGGGCGATCAAAGGGTTAAATGTGTTTCTATTGAGTGCTTGCTAACTGTGTAGTGGGTGCTTTTACTATGGGAAAGCAGGGATCCATGTCCCCACTTTGTAGGAACACAGGATCACAGTCTTCCCTTTTCACAGAAATGGCGACCTGCCTTGTTTACATAGGCAGACCACCGTTCTGCCTGTGTCCCGAACGATCAGCGGGTCCAATCACAGCGGGAATGGGTCACCGGTGGTGCGCGTGTGCACCCAGAGACCCAAACGTGCATAATCACATACAGGTACGTGATTTTGCACAGACAGGAAAGCTGTCTGTTCACCGTATATATATATACAGTATACGGTCAGAAACTGGTTAAAGTGCTGAATAGCAAAAAATAGTCTGGTTACGAAGTGGGTAAAACCTTCCGGTGGTCATAGATGATAGGTAAACCACAATAAAGGGCAGAAAGGCTGAACAAAACAGGCTGTGTAGTTTTCAACCACTGAGTCCTCTTTGGCCTTGTATCCTAAAAATCAATCATTAGACCACTGCACAGTCCACATGTGTTCCCCACAGCCATACCCAAGTGGGTCATTTCTAAGTAGAGATAAGTTGCCTGCCACAGGAGGATCAGTAAGCTACTACTGAGATCTGCACAACACATGATCCACATGGGATATTCAGTATAGAGTATATGGTGTGAAGAAAACTTAAAACAATATGTTTAAATGATAGAATAGAAATAAAAATTCTAGAATAGAAAAAATGAAAAAATAACTTGGTTTCCTAGAATAAAAAAGTTGTAGCATGCAGCTTTTTTCTGTGTTGTTCTTAAATGGACATTCATTTTACTCAAAAATTCCACTAGGTGCATATCTTTCAAACCTGTATTTTTGCAAACCGCATTCTACAAATAAAATTAAAAACCAATTTGTAACACCAATTGGTTTCTGATATTCTAGAAAACTGGATTTTACTGGAGAGGAGATGGATCTAACCAGAATGTTAGAGACAAAGACTGGTTATGCTGTCACTTGAATGTGGTGTAGCAAGATGTTTGACTTTCTAAACAATTTGAAGTTCAGAGGAAATGAAGATGAAATTTATTGTGCTTTAGGAACACCTTTCTGCACTAAGTGTGCTGCACGGAATGTTGCGCTGCCGCTACTGGCTATTAAATATTATGCAATATGCGGAAAACCAATGTGAACTGTCATGACTACAGGACTGCAAGGATTTCAAATTATTTCATTGCATTATACTCGATCTTCTGCCTCCAGCTGCATTTTACAAATAATTAAATAAAACCAGTGTACCAAACAAGTACCTTGCTTAATATGGAAATGGTTTAACATTAGAAGTATAGCCTTGTATTTAGGCCCCTAAATATTTCATCTCTGCCTATCCCCAGGTGTTCTTAGCTTCATCTCCCACTAAACAAAGAGGGGTTTTAGTAGCTTTCAGAAAAGTCACTGCTTTTCAAATTAAACAAATTAAGGACCCACAAGATTGATACTGTCATGAAGGGGGATATTGTGTATAGTTGGGATCATGGACCCTCCATGCAGCCTGCAAAATCGAAAGATTCGAAAGAACAAAAACCCAAAAATTCTAAATAATAACTAACTAATAATAAATAACTATTAAATTATAGGTATTGGAATTTCCTTTTAAATTTGTCTGTTAGTGAACGTAACGAATACGAATTATCCGAAATAACGAATGCTGCATCTGAACAAATGGAAGGGAACAAATTAATAATAAATAATAAGATTAATATTATTATTATTATCACTGCTGTTATTTATTATTATTAATTTGTTACTTTCCATTCGTTCAGATACAGCATTCCTTATTTCGAATAAAATTCAGAACTTCGGATAAATTTGTATTTGTTACGTTCACTAACAGCCAAATTTAAAAGAAAATTCCAATACCTATATTTTAATAGTTAGTAATAGTTAAGTTATTATTAGTTAGTTATTATTTCAGATTTTCGAATTTTCGTGTTTTCGGATTTCTGAATTTACGAATATTCTGAAAAATTTGTTAAACAGGTTTTCGTTCATTTAGGATATTTCCGAATTAATGAAATTGTCAAAATTTGTTAAAAGACTAATTCGTAACAAAACAAATTGCACATGTCTACATACAATAAAGGTTAGGACCCTTGGAAGGGCCAAGGTGCAGAGTCTAAGGAACAGCCTGGCTTTCTCCTGAAGGTTAAGATGGTTTGCACTGCAGGCAATACCACGTTTCTGGTTCCCAGATTAATTGAGAATGCAGCTACTAGAGGCTGATAAGCAGGCAAGAATCCCTTGCAGCACTGAGGCACAACGGAGACAGTAGGGAGTACAGCCCAAAATGAGAAGGCAGGTCGATCCTGCCGATGGGCGGAATTTGCGGTCTCAGACAAGCTTCATAAATTTGGACTTTGAATGGAGGTATAGAAGACTGTAGATAAACAGAGACAAATGTTGGGGACCTGGGTGTGCTTATAGGAGATTCATTATTGATGTGGCCTTAATGATTTGGAACCATATTGATGAGACACCCGAGGAAAGGGACCATCCTGGAGGTTACCTAGGATCACAAATATGCGTGTCTGACCCTCTGTAATAGGGGGGCAGCTATTTTTGGTAAGAGGCTGTGTGTGATGGTGGTAAAGGTGGCGGTCTTCAGTCCAGATTTATGTTCCTGTTTAGCTACAATCTCCTTTAAAGGACTTTTTATATGCTATTCATTATCTCTATATCTCAGATCTTGTGTATCATGTTATACTATTACTCCTTTTAAGAATAATAAATTTGATTTATATTGTATTTCTTATAAAATGCTGCATTTTATGTTTTTTAATACTTATATTTGTGACCAACAAATGTGCTAGCGGCTTTCTGATATTTGTTAGTGAGTCTAAGCGCAGATAATTTTTTGTGCTTTATTTGAAAAACACAAACACTTGGAACAAGGGTACAAAGACATACAGGACCACTAGAAGTGAATAGCAATGCAAAAGAAACAAACAGGAATCTCTAGGAGCAGGTCAAGTGGT
The DNA here is from genome assembly GCA_018402905.1 of Glandirana rugosa. Classification (NCBI taxonomy): domain Eukaryota; kingdom Metazoa; phylum Chordata; class Amphibia; order Anura; family Ranidae; genus Glandirana; species Glandirana rugosa. Next base: position 67,368 of record BLSH010159986.1, read on the forward strand.
GCATAGGGACATCAAACATTACAAATACACTCAGAGACTCTGAAGCAGACTGCAGATACAGGTGATGCTAACGAATAGCAGACAGGAATTGTATGTTATACTTACCCACTCTGTAAAGTGGCTTTGCACAGAGCAGCCCCAATTCTTCTCTTCAGGGATCTATCCCAGTGATCCTGGCTCCCCCTGACACTGAGTGCCCCCTTATGAAGCCACTTGTTTTGGGGTCACTCGTGTGGGCTCACTCCCGAGACACAATCTGTGTGTCCATTAACACACACAGTGTGGCTCAGTCCCACCACAGCTCCTGCTCACCCCCTCACTGGCTGTGATTGACAGCAGCAGGAGCTATTGGCTCCCGTTTCTGCCTCTGAGTCATTGAGAAGAGAACAGCAATGCTGCTATCGTGCACAGCACTGGATCGACATTGATCTCAGGTAAATATAAGGGAGGCTGGAGGGCTGCACACAGAAGGTTTTGCACCTTAATGTATACAATGTATTAAGATACAAAACCTTCTGCCTTTATAATCACTTTAAAGCTGAATTCCAACTTTCTTTTCACTAGAACTGAATGGAATGATCAATCCCAGCATAGGTCATACCTGTGTACCGTGTTGCCCTGTTGTCTGCAGATCCCCTGATATTCTGGGTTTAGTTGTGGCTTTGTATCATGTGACACTCTTATAGCCATGTTCTCCCTTTGGAGTGGCTGGTAGTTGTGGTTCATCTGCCTACTGCCCTCAAACACACCATATCCACACATCCGGAGTCACGGAACAGGCCGGTACTTTGTTTTGTTATTGTATTTTAGGGGATACACTTGGATAGGGAGAAGGGTTAACTGTGGGATGCCCAAAGAATTAGATCATGGAACCGTCTATATACACTGCAGTATATATACTCCAACTTCCTCCAGCTCAATCACTTGCTGACCGTTCCTCTCCTTATGCCACTTCAGCACATGTCTTCGTTTCCTGGCCTGAAAGGCAATTTATCAGACCTCCATGACACTTCTTCCTCCACCCCAACTAGCACATGGTGAGGCCTGTTCTTTTGTCAGCAGGGCCTCCGGACAACCCATTGCAGGCAAGGGCCACAGGCTCCCGATTGTGAATCCACGGGCCCTCCATTGTGTAGCTAAGTACGTTGGTGCTAGTAGGGTATTGACGGACTACAACTCCCAAACCATCCTCTTCAAGGCTGCTCCAGCCTGCTTTGCTATCCAGTGACACTCCTTCCCCTGAATGGCTCCTCTGACCTCCACAGACTGCCCACTATCCTCCCCAGCCTACTCCAGCCTTCACATCCAGCTCCCAGGGTCTGTCACTCACCGACACTGGTGGATCCTTTAAAGAGTATTTTAGAATGTAAAGCTCTGCTGCTCTCCTGCTCCCTTGTGCTGCTCCAGGAACAGCCTCCACTCCTGGCTGCACCCGAGCCTCCAGGCCCCAAGGCCCCCCCCCCCAGACTGAGGGCTCCCTCCCAGCTGGGGGCCGGCTCCACAGCCTCTGTTACATTTTCCACTCCTCCACCCAAAACTCTTCTCCCCCCTGCTGGCAGATCACTGTATTTAAGGAGGCCTGTTCCCTGCCAATCCAAACTGTGGATTAGTCAGGGCTCCTTGTCATACATCAGAAGGTGACACCTCCTCACCCATCCCCTTTTTTACAGAGCTTTCCTGCTCAAAAAGGGAGGAGTATCCAAGGGGTGTTCCTTCCTTCAAGCTCCAGCCCTCCCTGAGCCACTCCCCAATCCAGATCAAAACAATCAGGCCTGCACTTTTGTCAGGACTGACTATATTTTACCTCTCCTAAAAAAAATCTACAAAATAGAGCCCCTATCACTATGGGGGTACTACACTCTGTATATCCTGCTGATAGACTCTGTCCCTTCCACAGCCACTTCCTGCAGCAGCTAGGGTCTGTAACACCCCCCTTTGTAGTCTTTCAGACTCTGCAAATGATGTAACTTCCTTCCTTATTATTTGGCATGCTGCAAGACAGGAATGACACAGGATGAAGCATGACACATTTATACCTTTCACCACCCACATGAAGGCCCAGAAACACAGCAACCCTAGGACCCACCCATATCAACACCCAGAACTGATACAAGTGATTCCCATGGCCCGTCCTGAAGCTACAGAGTCTCAAAAGACCATGGGGCATGTAATATCAGGAATGGAAAAGGAAGAAAACAGAAAGTCGGGGAACTGTGAAATTCAGCCAGGAAAAGGAGTGACATCACAGACACAGAAACTTGCTGTAAACTGCTAAAGGAGGTAAGTTACATACAAACTGACGGTGGAGTTATGATTCATGTACATGCACAATACATCTGTCGTTTTGGGGAAAAAACTCTGGAGTTCTTCTTTAAACACAAGTGGAAAAACAGGTAGCAGCAGAATCTTACAAGTTAAAGCTATTTAACTATATGTGCCAGCATGCCTGCTGGTCTTTTGGGTATAGAGGAGACAGATCTGCAATAAACTGTAAGCAGAACTGTAATAGATAATTCCTCTTCAAAGCACACTTTACGGCTCACAAATCATAATTGTGACTTAATACACCCCTAAAAACTTCTCCATTTTAATAAGTGGAGATTCCAGTGTATTTAGTTTCAATAATTTTTATTGTAGTTAAGGGTTACAACAATATGTATAGTTCTTTACATATTAAGAGTACACATCTGGTTATTTTAGTGATCAACAAGGCCTTCATGAGCGAAAAGGATTTTTTTTTTTTTGAAAAAAGTTTTATTGTCTTTGTGCAAGATATTAATACAAGCATTGTATAAAGGCAGAAGTGTAAGAAAATACATTGCATACAATGAAATAGTATTGAATTTATCATACATCATATAACTCAGGAGACCTAGTGGGAGTATACAATCTACCTGTAGAGGTCTGGATGTATTACTAGGGTAAAGTAGATCAAGACTTGATGTCTTGATGAAAGTAAATGTGAAGTGAGAAATTACAACAGTTACAAGCCTGAATCTAGATACAAACATCATCAAGGGAAGATATATAAGGATAAAGTCGGCTGTATCTTTTCGCTGGAGGTGATCCCCCCAGATTTTTATTCGTCGGGTCTCATGTGTTGGAATTTGGACTAAAAGAGTTAAGTGCTTTTCTATGTCGGCTGAAATAGGAATATATAGAAGGGAACTACTACAAACAT
>BLSH010159986.1:78180-89807 GCA_018402905.1 Glandirana rugosa
TCTTGAGAGGGATAATAGTAAGGGTTTTGAAGAAAGGAGCCTCCTTTATTTAACGGTCTGTACAACAGATGAGACGCACATCTGGGACATTTTGATTCCCATATACAGTATATTGGTTGATATGTTTTTGGACAGTTAGGAAAGAAGTTTTGGGAATGATAATAGGGAGAGTTCTAAAAAGGTACAGTATTTTGGGGAGTATAAACATTTTCACAATGGCTATACGGCCTAGTTTTGATATACCTTTGGAGCGTATTGAGTTTAAGTCCTTAGGAAGTGATTGTAAGATCAGTTTGTGGTTTAGGTTGTATAATTGTGTGGTGTGTGGGGTCAGGTTGATCCCTAGATAGGGAATTGATTTGGAAGACCAGGAGAAAGCATACTTTTGCTGCAGGATATTTTGGGTGCGGAGGGGTAGGTGTAGTTTAAGAATTGTTGATTTGGAGACGTTGAGTTTATAGTAGGATACTTGAATATATTAGTCAAGAGCTTGTTGAACGGAGTGAAGGGATTGGATTGGGTTAGTAACTAGGATAATTATATCGTCAGCGAAGAGACTGATTTTCTGTTCTGTATGGTTGTATGGTCTGCCAGATATTTTCGGATCTGCTCTTATTTTGGATGCTAAGTTCTAGGTTCTATTAGTAGTGCAAATATTATAGGGGAAAGCCCTATGGCGTGTGCCATTAGTTATTTTAAATGGTTTAGATAGTAGGCCATCTGTTAGGACTTTCTGAGGGGGATGAATAAAGGGCCATGATGGCTTGTTTTATCCAGCCAGTAAATCCAAATTTTTGTAAAGTTTCTTGCAAGAATCCCCCAGTGAATTCATCCAAGGAAAGGAACAGAGAAGGCGTTTTTTTGTATTGCAACTCATGCAGAAGGGATAGTAGTGTTCTTGTGGCGTCTGGGGCTTGTCGTCCGGGCACAAAGCCCACTTGGTTGGAGGCATCAATGGTGTGTGAGATTCGATGTGGATGTAGGTATGGTTGCTCTATGTGGTTCAGAGGTCTGAAGTCAGCTCTGATGAAAGTGATTTTCCTTGGTCGAGGTGTTGAGTAGGGCCAAATGGTAATTATTTTCTGCTTTTCCAGATGTTGTTGCTCTGTGTGCGCATAGCTTTTCAATGGGTATTTCTTTGCAAGATCCTGTGGGTATCGTAAGTGGGATGATATTTCTTGGGGGAAAGAAAAAGGAGAAAATGGGAAGAGTAAGAAAGGCTTGCCAGGAACGCAAGCAACATGGGTAGCATCTCTTGCTACTTTAGTAGATAGGGGGGATAGAAGTATCCGAGTCATTAACGTAATGATCGGGAATAGAACAAAACAGAACATAGTTTGCCAGTGAGGCTTAACACGGGTGAGGTCCCAGCTACAATGGGTTGAACAGGAGCATCCGATAGTATTTGGTTTTTTCTTTAGGACCATTGTGTGTCCATACGTTGTGGGCGTTTTGGGGAGGGTTCCAAAACTGGTATTATTCCCCATTCTTTAAGTAGTTTCAATCCTGATTCCAAGCTTCTGATCATGTGGGATTTACCTTGTCGTTTAATTGTTATTTTTGTAGGAAATCCCCATTGGTAGGGAATGCTATGGTGCTGAAGCGCTTTTGTTATAGTTGAGAGGTTTCTTCTATTTTGTAAAGTCACTTTCGAGAGGTCAGTCAGCGTAGATTTTAATCCCAATATAGGGTTCTGGTAGTGAAGAGGTGTTTTTTGCGGCTAGCATGACTTTTCCCTTTGCATGATAGAAATGAACTCTTGCCAGGACGTCCCTCGGGACCGAGGCTGGTAGGAAGTCCGGTTTTGGAATCCTGTGGGCTCTGTCGATAGCCAGTTCTAGATCGGAAAGTGATGGGCTTGATGCTTTCATCAGTTGTTGTACATAAGGTACAAGTGCGTCAGAGGTTATTGCCTCGGGTATTCCTCGGAGTTTGAGATTATTCCGCTTGGAGCGATCCTCCAGGTTGGCTATTTTGAGGCGTAGTTGTTGCAATTCTGAGTCTTGGTCTGTGAGGGCGTCCACCATGTTATTATGGGCTGTACACATTTCACTGACCTTAGTTTCTACGTGTGAAATTCTGGTCTCGTGTTTCTGAATGTATTTTTTGAGAGGTGTGAGGGCTGTGTACATATCTGCATGAAGAGATTGTTGGAGAGAGATCAACATAGTCTTCAAAGATACCTCTGTAATAGGTTGTTCTGAAGCTGATATTTTCTTTATGTAAGGAACGAGGGTTGGTGGGTCGAACGTTTCTGCGAACGGATCTTCTATTTGTTCTTCGAACGAATCTACGAGTGGATCCGCGTTCGGATTGTGTTCCGAGTCTTCCATACGAGGTCTTCTGTTTGTGGGCAACATGGGAGGGGAGGAGTCGCCTGGGTCTCCCTCATACAGGGGGAAGGTTAGTCTGTGGTCGGTACACGTCTCACCTGTGTTTTGTGAGCCTTGTGGTGCTCTTCGTCCCGGGCCGGCGCCATCTTGGATAGGATCAGGGCCTGATGCTGGGAAGAAATCTGTGAGTTTCTGCAGCCGATCGGTGTTCTTTCTTTGGCGAGACATCATACTAGGTAAAGAGTGGTCTCAGGAACACACTGTGGGGTGGATGCTGTCAGTTTTGTCGCTTTAGTAGTCGGTTTATGGCTGGGATCTCAGGAGCCTCAGAGAAGAGCGGCCATCTAGGTTGCTGGGTAGACACGCCCCCCTGATTCCAGTGTATTTATAGATTGAAAACATGCCATTACGACATCATTAGAAGGTCACCTGGAGCAAAATAGGAAGTGCATGTATAAAATATCACCATTTTATCTGGGACTATGCCATACATACATTTTTTATGGATTTTGCATATTATTTCTGCATGACAACACAGACTTTATGAATTGGAATTGTTACTTTCATCATTTAATATTATGATGAATTTGTTTATCATATGCATATGGATGAATTGTTCATTTATGATTTTTAGGCACTTATTTGCACTTTACAGATATTGGTTGCACAATAGCACGGAATATAATTGTTGAAATCAATATTATTTTTTTATTATGATGAATTTGTCTATCTCAACTATATATAACTTGTGCATATATGGTTTTCAGGCACTTACATACATCTAAGTGACAGTGCAACACCTTCTCTCTCTTTATAAGTTATTGAATATTTATTCATTGTGAGTAACCCTTCATATACTCTGTACTATGTTGAAATTTGCATGCAGGTTTTAGATATTTGTATGATTTGTATACATTCTAATTTGCTGTTTTTATTTTAATAGCTGCACCCCTTCAACTCCTGAAGAAGCACCTTTGCGAAACATGTTGGGACTGAACACCTTCCTTTGGTTTTGCTTTTGGTCCATTTGCTTTACTTTTGTTTGCCTGACACACGCATATACTATATGTATTAGCATTTTTATTAAGGGAAGGTATATTGGGTTGCAGTATTGGTTAACATATATGTCAATACACCCGACAATGGTATTACTATGGGGTCTTTACCCACATTTTTTAAATATGATTATGTAACAAACTTTTATTGTTTTTACTCATTTTTGTGTAGTGTCCTTTCCTGAGGGTGGATTTATGAGCACCATTATAGTCCCATTTACTCTTCTTATTTCTTCTTGATTATACATGTATGGATGTTGTACTGAGGTATTCAAGTGGTACTGAGTTAACTCAACCCAATCAAAGGTCTGAAGGGTGTTCTAATGGTGTATTGAAAATATTTCATTATGCTCAGCAGACACACAGCATGCATGTATATTTCCATCTGACAAGGTTACACAGCCTGAAACATATTATTGAACAGGAAAAAATTATGATTTGTTAGAAACCAAATATTACATGGATCTTATGCATATAAAACTTGAAAATAACACTTTCACAATAATAATTATGGCGATTAAGTTAAACTTAACTCTGTGCAGTTCATTTGTATGTCGGTATAGGTCACTACCCCCAGCCTGACATATATGTATACCTTAAGGTATTCTCCAGATGATTTGCAACAGGGCAATATCGGCATGACTTTATTAGGAGTCCTTTGAAGACACTACTAATGGAAATTTTGTAATGTCTCTGCTTTGATTCAAGCTTAGGCTGCTCTCAGACCATTTCTGTCACACTTTAGGCATGTACATTTTGGGGAAAATGAGGATGGCACTGCTTTTGATATGACTCCCTATTAGGAAGACCCCATTATTATCACTTTCCTTCAATACTTCCACAACTAGGATTGATCATATCATCATTCATAGGAATATCCTTTCTGCTATTACCATTGCTAACATCTTTGCTGTCCCCTGGTTAGACCACAACATGGTTGTCCTCACTTTTGTCTCTTGTACCCAAACATAGAATATCTGGGTGGTTGCTTAATGACTCACTCCTATCACACTCAGACATAGTTTAATCTTTGAAGCACATAACATTGAAATGCTTCTAATCTAACACTAATATGGTCCTCTTCACAGTATAAAAATAGGTGATGAGAGGCTTCCATATTCAGATTGTGTCACAATGATGTAAGGAACGTGACAAATGCAAAGCCACGATAAAATATTATTTGAAAATAGCTTCCAGGGAATTTAAACAGGGGCGAATGCAGAGGGTGGGGATAAATGGGGAATACTTGGAATGGTGTGGAGAGTGGGGTCCCCAAGGTCCTGTCCTGGGACCAATCCTATTTAAATTATTCATAAACGATCTGGAAGATGGGATAAACAGCTCAATCTCAATATTTGTGGATGATACCAAGCTAAGCAGGGCAATCATTTCTCCACATGATGTGGAAACCTTGCAAGAAGATCTGAACAAATTAATGGGGTGGGCAACTAAATGGCAAATGAGGTTTAATGTAGAAAAATGTAAAACAATGGATTTGGGTGCCAAAAATATGAATGCAAGCCACTCACTAGGGGGAGAGCCTCTGTGGGAATCTAGGATGGAAAAGGACCTTGGGGTCCTAGTAGATGACAGGCACAGCAATGGCATGCAATGCCAAGCTGCTGCAAGCAAAGCCAACAAAATATTGGCATGCATCAAGAAGGGGATTTACTCCAGAGATAAATCAATAATTCTCCCAATCTACAAGTCTCTGGTGAGGCCGCACCTGGAGTATGCCATCCAGTTCTGGGCTCCAGTCCTCAGGAAGGATGTCCTGGAACTGGAAAGGGTTCAGAGAAGGGCAACAAAGCTAAGGGACTGGAGGACCTTCGTTATGAGGAAAGATTACGAGTACTGAAATTATTCTCTCTGGAGAAGAGACGCTTGAGAGGGGATATGATTTCAATGTACAAATACTGTACTGGTGACCCCACAATAGGGACAAAACTCTTCTACGCAAAGGAGCACAAAAAGACACATGGCCATTCACTAAAATTAGAAGAAAAGTGGTTTAACCTCAAAATGCGTAGAGGGTTCTTTACAGTAAGAGCAGTGAGGATGTGGAATTATCTTCCACAAGCAGTGGTTTCAGCTGGAAGCATAGATAATTTCAAAAAACTATTATATGGGCAACTAAGGGACCACAACATTGAGGGATATACAATGTAATATTGACATAAAAGCACACACATAGGTTGGACTTGATGGACGTGTGCTTTTTTTCAACCTCACAAACTATGTAACTATGTAAACAGAATTCTTACCTATAATGAAAATGAAAGCTAGGTAATATCAAAGCAGAATTTGATTTATGATCAATGATTACAGCAAGCATCAACTTTTGGTGATCCAAACAGAAATTTTATAATAATAATAATTATAATAATCTTGGTAAACGTGTTGGCTATCTACTTACAGTGTGTGGAACAACAATTTACACTGATTTTTATTACAATTATATAAAACTAGACAATGTATCCTGACTAGCAACCCTGTAGAGGTTAAAGAATGTTGGTTTCATTTACCTAATTTGCATGCTAAAGCCAGGTACATTTTCAAAACATAAATCAGACAAGTTCTTCAGCAATATCGACCTTCCTTGCATATCAACCCCATGTTAAAATGCAGTAGAGTTACTATAGACCTGTTAGTTTTACTTCTATAGTTGGGGAGATACTGGAGAGATTTTTTTAAAATTTTTGTGACAAACAAACTCACAACAACAAGTTGAGAAGCTTCATACACTTAGGGTATACAAAGTCAACAGTAAGAATATAATATAACATTGTGTAATAAACTGATATCTGAAAGAATTTCTTATAATCATTCTTTAGTATTCATATATCTCACACAACATTGAACATTTTAGCAACATAAAGACCTGGGTATACCTCTAGGCATATGCTGGCTGTATGGGTGTGATTCCACTTCTTTTGTGTCCCTATCCCTGTTCCCTGAAGTAAAGGAAAAACCCCAAGGATCAGGAAGAAGGTACCCAAAACCCTTCAAACAGGTCTATATGCCGTTGGGTACATCATTAGTAGTTAGATAGTCAGCCAGTGTAAACATTATTCAGTATTTAAAATTATGGCAAAGTAGAAGAATTGTTTCCTCCTAGAATTCTATTTTGTACCAGATGTAATGGAGCCTATCCATGAGTATCAAACCAGGCATCCCAGATACGTTTAAATTTAAATGGGCTTCCCCTATGCGTGTAAGTTAGTTTCTCTTGTATGAGAAACATATTAATGGCAGCAGCCCATTCTCTATGCAGCGGAGGTATAGCAGATAGCCACTTCTGTGCTATAAGTTTTCTAGCAATGAAATCGACTCTCGTAATGGTAATATACATATGTGGTGTATATAGCCATTCATCTAGCCAACCTACAACACACTAAACTGCACTAAAGTCCACAAAAAGCTGCAGCAAAATACTAAACAGTATATGGACAATATGTAAACAAAAGCTGTGCTAAACGATGATAGATAACGTCACTCGGTTACAAATGTCAAAGTAGAAAGTCCAAACAGTTAATGTGTTCCTTCCACCACATAAATTAAGTAGAATGATAGTCTATGAAATAATAATAACACTCAAGTGCACTGGCAAGCAGGAGAGAGTCCACCATCAATAATATAGGAGGCTTACCAGAGCACTGAGTGTTATACAGCAGTGAGTCCCCGACCTGGGATGTGGAACCACCAGAATCTTCCCCTAAGGTCTAGGATGTTCCCTCTACAGATGCACCGTCCAAATGAATGGTCTCCAAACAGCTGGGAATTTCTCTCCGTAATAAGCAGCATTTCCAAACAGTCATATCATGGATTTGTGCATCATATGGGGAAAAAGGGACTAATAGTGAAGTACCGCAAAGTATGTTTCTTTAGGTATAAAAGATTATACTCGCAAGAATAGAACAATATGCACTTAAAACCGGCCGGCTCTAGACTCCCGGGAAAAAACTCAGTGGTGACGTCAGCGCGTCCTCCCTAGAGGAAACATATTAATGGCAGCAACCCATTCCCTATGCAGTGGAGGTATAGCAGATAGCCAATTCTGTGCTATAAGTTTTCTAGCAATGAAATTGACTCTCGTAATGCTAACATACGTATGTGGTGTATATAGCCATTTATCTAGCCAACCTAGTAGACAAAGTTTGGGGTCTATCTTAAAGAAGAGATTCCATATTCTATTGACATTTCCTGTCACCTCAGCCCAGTACCTCTTCAACTTTGGGCAACTCCACAACATATGAATGAGAGTACCATTGTCTACCTTATGTTGCGGGCATATGGGAGTATCCCTTCTATGCCACAGATGTAGTTTATAAGGATTAAGATATGTACGATGAAGGATAAAGAGTTGCGTAAGTCGCTGTGCCGAGGATAAGGAAACTTTGGGGACACTATCAAGTATATTAGACCATTCCTCATCAGAGCTATTACCAATGTCTTGTGACCATTTAGCTCTGCTTCCAAAAGACATGGCCTAAAAACCTGGGTTATAAAGAACCTATATAGCAACAATATCTGTCCCTTTCTGCATAAGGATAATATATTATACAGTATCTCACAAAAGTGAGTACACCCCTCACATTTTTGTAAATATTTTATTATCTTTTCATGTGACAACACTAAAGAAATTACACTTTGGTACAATGTAAAGTAGTGAGTGTACAGCTTGTATAACAGTGTAAATTTGCTGTCCCCTCAAAATAACTCAACGCACAGCCATTAATGTCTAAGCCGCTGGCAACAAAAGTGAGTACACCCTAAGTAAAAATGTCCAAATTGGGCCTAATTAGCCACTTTCCCTCCCCGGTGTCATGTGACTCGTTAGTGTTACAAGGTCTCAGGTGTGAATGGGGAGCAGGTGGGTTAAATTTGGTGCTATCGCTCTCACTCTTTCATACTGGTCACTGGAAGATTGCCAATACCATAAAACTGAGCTGCAGCATGGTGGCCAAGACCATACAGCGGTTTAACAGCACAGGTTCCACTCAGAACAGGTCTCGCCATGGTCGACCAAAGAAGTTGAGTGTAAATGCTCAGCGACATATTCAGAGGTTGTCTTTGGGAAATAGACATATGAGTGTTGTCAGCATTGCTGCAGAAGTCGAAGGGGTGGGGGGGGTCAGCCTGTCAGTGCTCAGACCATACACCACACACTGCATCAAATTGGTCTGCATGGCTGTCGTCCCAGAAGGAAGCCTCTTCTGAAGATGATGCACAGGAAAACCCACAGTTTGCTGAAGACAAGCAGACTAAGGACATGGATTACTGGAACCATGTCCTGTGGTCTGATAAGACCAAGATAAAGGTATTTGGTTCAGATGGAGTCAAGTGTGTGTGGCTGCAACCAGGTGAGGAGTACAAAGACAAGTGTGTCTTGCCTACAATCAAACATGGTGGTGGGAGTGTCATGGTGTGGGGCTGCATGAGCGCTGCCGTCACTGGGGAGCTACAGTTCATTGAGGGAACCATGAATGCCAACATGTACTGCGACATACTGAAGCATAGCATGATCCCCTCCCTTCGGAGACTGGGCCGCAGGGCAGTATTCCAACATTATAAAAACCCCAAACACACCTCCAATATGACCACTGCCTTGCTAAAGAAGCTGAGGGCAAAGGTGATGGACTGACCAAGCATGTCTCCAGACCTAGACTCAATTGAACATCTGTGGGGCATCCTCAACTGGAAGGCAGAGGAGCGCAATGTCTCTAACATCCACCAGCTCTGTGATGTCACCATGGAGGAGTGGAAGAGGACTCCAGTGGCAACCTGTGAAGCTCTGGTGAACTCAACGCCCAAGAGGGTTAAGACAGGGCTGGAAAATAATGGTGGCGACACAAAATATTGACACTTTGGGCCCACTTTGGACATTTTCACTTAGGGGTGTACTCACTTTTGTTGCCAGTGGTTTAGACATTAATGGCTGTGTGTTGAGTTATTTTGAGGGGACAGCAAATTTACACTGTTATACAAGCTGTACACTCACTACTTTACATTGTAGCAAAGTGTAATTTCTTCAGTGTTGTCACATGAAAAAATATAATAAAATATTTACAAAAATGTGAGGGGTGTACTCACTTTTGAGAGATACTGTATAAGGATGATATAGTAGTTTAAGCCAGGAAATGAAGATCTTCCCTAAATTCAATCTATCAAGCACTCTCCACAGATATTACCACTCTATACTATCAAATGCTTTGTCAGCATCAAGTGATAGTATAGCTCTATTACCCATATTGTCTGTACGGAGTTGCAAGTTTAAGTACAATTTGTGATGGTTATGTACCTTGAATCTATTAGTTGTCAACCCCGATTGGTCATGGTGAACAAGTTTGGCGATCAGCTTTGAAAGTCTCATGGCAAATACCTTAGTAAGCAGTTTAAGATCGGTGGCTAGAAGTGAAATGGGATGATAAGACTCAGGTTGAGCAGGGTCCTTCCCCAGCTTCAACAAAACCACTACCACAGCCTCATACATGGAAGGAGGAAGAGATCCCCTATCTTTTGCATCTGTAATTGTGGCAAGTAGTTCTGGTAGAAGCATATCCCCAAATTGTTTATAAAGTTCTATTTAGAGACCATCACTACCCAGGGCTTTAAAAATTAGGAAATGTGGCCATCGCTAATTGGAACTCCTTTAATAAGATGGGGACATTTAGTTGTTTTCTGTCTAGTCCTGTAAGTTGTGGAATTTGTATGCTATCAAGAAAATCTGACAATTCTTGTGTAGAATAAGCGACTTCAGATGAATATACAACTTGAAAAAAGGAATGGAACACTTGCATAGTAGTGGCAGTGTCTGTGGCACTTTGTGTTGGGGACATAGCTATCCTGTTGTGACTTAACTATCATGGATAGCATATGATCTGCCTTTTCCCCCTCTTCAAAAAATGTTTGTGAGGAGAAAAAACTCTTATTCTGTGCCTGCTGACATTGTACAACACGATAGAATTGCTGTGCCTCTATCCATGTCCTTTCATTAGCACTAGGATTACTTAAAAACTTCTGTTCTGCTTTATCCACTGCCTCACTAGCATCTAATGCCTATTGTCTGCTTGAAGTCTTTATAGATGAGATCTCTTGAATGCACAGTCCTCTAATATAGTCTTTCAGAGTATTCCAAACAATACCAAGGGTAGCCGAGTACCTGTTATCAACATCAACCAAAAAGCCTTTAATCCTTGATTGTACACGGTCTGTATTTGGGAAGAGGAAAAGCCAAAAGGGGTTAAATTTCCAATGAGTGGGCAGTTTGCAAGTGTTAAATACCAATGCTATTTGAAGTGGAGAATAGTCAGACAGACCCAGAGCCAAATAAGCGACTTGAGGTCTAAAGGATTGAATTAAGTCTGAACCCAGTGCTAGGTCTATGAGTGAAAGGGTGGAATGAGTTAAGGATTGACAAGAGAATTGAGCTTGAAGGGGGAATTTACAGCGTCAGAGGTCCGTTAGGCCAATCTCTGAGATATATTTGGCATAGGCTGTAGAAGCTCTGAGGCCTTGCGGGCAAAATTTCTTATGTAGATCTAGAGAAGTATCCAATACATTGTTGAAATCCCCCAGAACTAGAACCGGGGTATATGGATGATTGGCTATAAATTGAGACAGACACTTCAACACCCCTGTGTTAAAGGGTTAAGGTATATATACATTTGCGATAATACATATATTAGAGTTAGTGAAGAGTTTAATAAAAGACCACATAGATGGGTTCTTGCTGGAAAAAAATACATATATAAATATATATATATATTAAAAAATAGCAAGTCAGCATGAATTCATGAAAGACAAAAGTTGTCAGACAGATCTGATTTCTTTTTATGAGGAAGTAAGTAAAACCTCAGACAGAGGAGTGACTGTGGACGTAGTATACTTGGATTATGAAAAAAGCACTTGACACAGTTCCCCACACATGGCTAATGTGTAAGGTTAAGTCTACAGGCCTGGAGAAATCAGTTTGTAAATGGATAGAGAACTGGCTAAAAGACCGTATTCAGAGAGTAGTGATTTATGATTCATACTCTGAATGGTCTAAGGTTATTAGTGGTGTACCCCATGGTTCAGTGTTGGGACCCTTAGTTTTTATTATATTTAACCGCTTAACAACCGCCCCATAGACAATTGACGTCTACAGGGCGGTTGCTTAATTCTGGGAGGACGTCTATTGACGTCCTCCCAGAATCGCGGTTCCCGCGCGCCCCCTGGGGCACGCACACGGGAACTT
>BLSH010159986.1:137305-147598 GCA_018402905.1 Glandirana rugosa
CTCCCTGTCTAATAACAAGATTTTAGTAGAGGATCACGAACCTCTCCCTATAGCAGTAGGAGATGATTTTAGAACAATAATCTGTCCCTCACAGCACCAGCAGGAACCTCTCCATATAGCAGTAGGAGATGATTTTAGAACAATAATCTGTCCCTCACAGGAGCAGCAGGAACCTCTCCCTATAGCACTAGGAGATGATTTTAGAACAATAATCTGTCCCTCACAGCACCAACAGAAACCTTTCCCTATTGCACTAGGGGATGATTTTAGAACAATAATCTGTCCCTCACAGCACCAGTAAACATTACCTAGTCCAGTATCAGATTTTAGAACGCTAAGCTTTCCCCTCACAGCCCCGCCAGGAACCTGTCTGTAATGCAGGATGAGATGATCTTAGATCTGTAATCTATCCCTCACAGCACTAGTAAACTCTGCATAGTCCAGTATCAGATCGTTTTAGAACGCTAAGCTTTTCCCTCAAAGCACCGCCAGAAACCTGTCTGTAATGCAGGATGAGATGATATTAGATCGGTAATCTATCCCTCACAGCACTAGTAAACTCTACATAGTCCAGTATCAGTTGGTTTTAGAACGCTAAGCTTTCCCCTCACAGCACCGCAAGGAATCTGTCTGTAATGCAGGATGAGATCATATTAGATCGGTAATCTATCCCTCAAGCACCTCTAGCATGCTCTCTCTACACTAGCCTGAGACGAGGTGACACAGCACCAGCAGGATCCCTATAGCAGTAGGAGATGATTTTAGAACAATAATCTGTCCCTCACAGCACCAGCAGGAACCTCTCCGTATAGCAGTAGGAGATGATTTTAGAACAATAATCTGTTCCTCATAGGAGCAGCAGGAACCTCTCCCTATAGCACTAGGAGATGATTTTAGAACAATAATCTGTCCCTCATAGCAGCAGCAGGAACCTCTACCTATAGCACTAGGAGATGATTTTAGAACAATAATCTATCCCTCACAGCACCAGTAAACTGTACTTAGTCCAGTATCAGATGGTTTTAGAATGCCAAGCTTTCCCCTCACAGCAACGCCAGGAACCTGTCTGTAATGCAGGATGAGATGATATTAGATCGGTAATCTGTCCCTCACAGCACCAGTAAACTCTACCTAGTCCAGTATCAGATGGTTTCAGAATGCTAAGCTTTCCCCTCACAGCACTGCCAGGAATCTGTCTGTAATGCAGGATGAGATCATATTAGATCGGTAATCTATCCCTCAGAGCACCGGCAGCATGCTCTCCCTACACTAGCCTGAAATGATGTGACACAGCCCCAGCAGGAACCTCTCCCTATAGTAGTAGGAGATGATTTTAGAACAATAATCTGTCCCTCACAGCACCAGCAGGATCCTCAACGTATAGCAGTAGCAGATGAGTTTAGAACAGCAATCTGTCCCTCACAGGAGCAGCAAGAACCTCTCCCTATAGCAGTAGGAGATGATTTTAGAACAATAATATGTCCCTCACAGCACCAGCAGGAACCTCTCCCTATAGCACTAGGAGATGATTTTAGAACAATAATCTGTCCCTCGCAGCACTAGTAAACTGTACCTAGTCCAGTATCAGATGGTTTTAGAACGCTAAGCTTTCCCCTCACAGCACCGCCAGGAATCTGTCTGTAATGCAGGATGAGATCATATTAGATCGGTAATCTATCCCTCACAGCACTGGCAGCATGCTCTCCCTACACTAACCTGAAATGATGTGACACAGCACCAGCAGGAACCTCTCCCTATAGTAGTAGGAGATGATTTTAGAACAATAATTTGTCCCTCACAGCACCAGCAGGAACCTCTCCGTATAGCAGTAGGAGATGATTTTAGAACAGTAATCTGTCCCTCACAGGAGCAGCAAGAACCTCTCCCTATAGCAGTAGGAGATGATTTTAGAACAATAATATGTCCCTCACAGCACCAGCAGGAACCTCTCCCTATAGCACTAGGAGATGATTTTAGAACAATAATCTGTCCTTCACAGCACCTGTAAACTGTACCTAGTCCAGTATCAGATGGTTTTAGAACACTAAGCTTTCCCCTCACAGCACCGCCAGGAAACTGTCTGTAATGCAGGATGAGATTATATTAGATAGTTAATCTGTCCCTCACAGCACTAGTAAACTGTACCTAGTCCAGTATCAGATGGTTTTAGAACGCTAAGCTTTCCCCTCACAGCACCGCCAGGAATCTGTCTGTAATGCAGGATGAGATCATATTAGATCGGTAATCTATCCCTCACAGCACTGGCAGCATGCTCTCCCTACACTAGCCTGAAATGATGTGACACAGCACCAGCAGGAACCTCTCCCTATAGTAGTAGGAGATGATTTTAGAACAATAATCTGTCCCTCACAGCACCAGCAGGAACCTCTCCATATAGCAGAAGGAGATGATTTTAGAACAGTAATCTGTCCCTCACAGGAGCAGCAATTACCTCTCCCTATAGCAGTAGGAGATGATTTTAGAACAATAATATGTCCCTCACAGCACCAACAGGAATCTCACCCTATAGCACTAGGAGATGATTTTAGAACATTAATCTGTCCCTCACAGCACAAGCAGGAACCTCTCCCTCTAGCAGTATGTGATATTTTAGAACAATAATCTGTCCCTCACAGAACCAGCAGGAACCTCTCCCTATAGCACTAGGAGATGATTTTAGAACAATAACCTGTCCCTCCCAGTACCAGCAGGAACCTCTCCCTATAGCACTAGGAGATGATTTTAGAACAATAATCTGTCCCTCACAGCACCTGTAAACTGTACCTAGTCCAGTATCAGATGGTTTTAGAACACTAAGCTTTCCCCTCACAGCACCGCCAGGAACCTGTCTGTAATGCAGGATGAGATGATATTAGATAGTTAATCTGTCCCTCGCAGCACTAGTAAACTGTACCTAGTCCAGTATCAGATCGTTTTAGAACGCTAAGCTTTCCCCTCACAGCACCGCCAGGAACCTTTCTGTAATACAGGATGAGATGATATTAGATTGGTAATCTTTCCCTCACAGCGCTAGTAAACTGTACCTAGTCCAGTATCAGATCGTTTTAGAATGCTAAGCTTTCCCCTCACAGCAGCGCCAGGAACCTGTCTGTAATGCAGGATGAGATGATATTAGATCTGTAATCTATCTCTCACAGCACTAGTAAACTGTGCCTAGTCCAGTATCAGATCGTTTTAGAACGCTAAGCTTTCCCCTCACAGCACCGCCAGGAACCTTTCTGTAATACAGGATGAGATGATATTAGATCGGTAATCTATACCTCACAGCACTAGTAAACTCTACATAGTTTGAAGCATTATTGCATAACAAATGAGTTTATGACTGAAACTAAAAAGAGGAACTGGCAAAATGTTCCAGACACTAGCTGTCTAGGCTGAGGAGGGGTATTTTCAATATTCTAAGTGACATAATTGTTCTGCCCAGTTATAAAGATGTGATGATTATATAAATGTGTACAATCATATTTGGCTAATTGAATAAGTAAAGGAAACATGTCATTTGGACTTATACTCCTTATTGGTTGGAGATAATTACTGACGCCCACCTTATCCTGTGTGTAAAAGAGCCTGTACAAGGAAGAATAAACAGACATTGTGTGTGCAATATATTTGTGTGTTGTATTACTTTGCATACCTTGTCTCCTGCATGCAGATGACCTAGGTGTGGCCAATGGAAGGATGTTGAAGAATAAGGTAATGTAATTAGATGATAATAAGGTGATAGTCAAGACTAGAGGTAATGGATAAAATGTATGCTTACACTGTCAATCGTCTTTGTAAATCTTTAACTGCCCTTTGGATGTCCTCCAGCTCTGAACAGCACTTCAGAATTTCTTGGCATAATCTGCCTATGGTGTATTGGGGTACCTTGTGACCTGGTAAGAAGAGGAAAATGTATTAGGGCAATGATGGTCAAGTGGCTGAGGGCCAACATAGTAATTTGTGGCCAAATACATTTTAAACCTCATTAAATGCTTACCTAGCCAGTGGATTCTTGGGTGTGACCTGCTTGCCCTTCAAACACCTACACTAGTTTGAATGAAAACACTGACCCTACTCTGTAATGTTTTACTTGGTGTCTGGGTCTCCAAAACTAGGTTACCTAGCGACACAGACAGCTACTTACACCTCTTTCTTAGCCATGCTAATGTGAAAGCACTCCCTACTGTACTTATGTGTGGACTAGGTGTTTACTTAACAGAATGTAACACTTGACATGTCAATACACAAGAAGCAATATTAGAACTATACTTACAAGGGCAAACTACAGGCTCACCCACATCTTCTTCAATTTCCAAATCAGGCTCATGTTGGGGGAACTGTTGCAATTCCATTTCCTCTAAAAAAGAAAAATACAACATTCAAAAGATCAGAAAAAAATCCGCTTAGACATGAAAGGATCTGTACAGGCTCTGTGCGGTGTCTGGCGTTCCACCACGGGAGGACGTGACGTCAGTAAGCGCGGAGGACCGGAAGTGACGTCACTTTTGTAAGTATATTTTTACTCTGCACAAAAAAATGTATATACAGTACTTCACTATGGAGTTTGTTCTCTTTCCTTGAGAAATTGTGGAGGAGTGATGCCATAGCAGCTCGATAGGAACAATCCTCTTCACTGTCATTTCCATCGGACCACCACCAGCAATAAGTCTGCTTTGACCCCCAGACTGAAAAGCTGGGGGTCCATTTCTTCTGGTGAGTGGGGCCACAATTGGGGGCTGACACGGAGCACTACGGATTGTATATTGAGCATCTTTTTGGAGCACCTATCACAGCACTGGGCACTTTATTTTTATGGACTTTTGGAACTTAACTAATGAATTTATTATATGTGTTATAAGTTTTTGGTTATTATATATAGCACAGCACTTGTCACTTTATATTATGTCACATTGATAAGGTTTAAGTTTGCTTCCAGATATATTTCAGTAGGGTGGCGCAGCGGTATTTTGAGTTTTAATTTCTAACAGAGTTCCTTAGAGAATTCTTGTATAGCAGCAGCCCCTAAATCATAAACCAACTCTTGAACTCTGGAACAAGAGAATAGGGTTTGGTTATGAAATAACATACATCTTAGTATCTGTTGCTCGGATTAGTAACACTTTGATTTGTACATATATAGTCTAATCCGTAATGTTAATAATTCAACTTTCGTAATAGTGGGTAACATCCCACTCAAAGTTTAAGCCTTGGGGTTTTCTACTTCTTAGTTTATGTATCCAAAAGACCTCCCGTTTACATAGGAGGCGAAACAGATCTCCCCCTCTTTCATGCATCTTCACCTTTTCTATCACCTGAACCTGCAGAAACGAAGAATTGCCTTCATGCTGGGAATTATAATGATGGGCTACATTGGTGGATCTATTAGTTTTTATATCTGTCAGATGTTCACGAATTCTGTCCCTGAGCCTGCGTGTGGTTCTTCCCACATACTGAACCGAACATGAAGCACAGGTGATTGCATAGATCACATAAGATGTGTTACAATTATAAAAATTGTCAATATTATATATCCTGCCATCAACCAAGCCAACAAAACTGTTACCCATCAATACATGAGAACAACAAGGGCAATCCTTTGCCCCACACTTGAAATTCCCTTTACAGTGTAACCAGGTCAGAGATTGTGATTTTTTATATTTAGAATCAAAAAAACTGGGAGCTAGATAGTTGCCCAGAGTCTTGGCTCTTCTAGCAACTACATTTATCCCCTGGTCTAAAATTTTAGAGCATGTTGGGTCATTAAATAACACTGGCAGGTGTTTTTTAATTATGTGTTTAATTTGACTGAATTCTGGACTATAACCTAGCACCAGATACGGACGATTGTATTTGTCCATATGGGCCTTCTGGTGTTTCTTTTGTGTTTTAAGAAGATCCTTTCTGTTCCTATTTCTAGTACACGTAAGGGCTCTATCAAGTGTCCATCTAGGATATCCCCTGGCCAAAAAACGATCATATAATTTAGACGCTATTCCCTGACAATGGCTTCCTGTATAGATTGCATGAAACCCCTTCCCTACAGTGTGTAAGCTCTACATCCAAACAGTTGATAGTCTCATTCTCTTTATATCCAGTGAATGCCAGATTGTAGTTGTTATCATTCAAATAAGACAGAAATGAATCAAAATCAAGTCTCCTATGACAGACAAAGATCAGCTCATCTATGTACCGATAGTACATGACGATCTGATCTCTCAATGGTTTACTAACTCTAAAGATGTGGTGCCTCTCCCACCACCCCATATAGAGGTTAGCGAGTGAGGGCGAAAACTTGGCCCTCGTCACGGCGCAACACCTCTGGAGATAGAAAACGCAGTCAAAAAGAAAAAAGTTGTGTTTCAACAGGTAGTTAAGTACATCCAAAATAAACTACCTAGTCTCAATGTTGAGATCTGTTAATTGTTCCATCCAAAATTGTACTGCTATGAGTGCCAAATCCTGAGGGATCGTTGAGTACAGACTGGAAACATCACAGGTGATCCAGCTGAACTCATCGCTCCACACAAACTGATCCATGATCTGCAACAAATGATTTGTGTCCCTAAGGAAACTAGGCAATTTTTGTACAATAGGTTTTAATTGAGCATCTAACCATTCCCCAAGATGTTCATATATTCAGGACACTTGATGACAATCCTTTCAGAAATCCTACAATGCATGTGTTTAAACAGGGGCATGACGATAACTCTGGATCAAACTACTGTTCCGCAAATTGGAAAAGAGTATGATCAAAGAGATAAAATCTTTTTGGGAAAAGACTACATTGGCGGAATATTTGAAAGTGGAATGAGTACCCAGAGGTCTTCAAATTAAAAAGTTCCCTACCTTCGATCTATACAATGATGAATTTAAAAAGCAATGGACTAATGCACTCACATCTTGTTCATTTGAACTGATAAAGATTATAATTACTTTTAAACAAATGGAATTGGACAAACTTGAAGAGGAAATAACGGTCTTTCAGCAGGGGATTCAGTCCCTAAAGGAAAACCCTCTATCACTGATTTGGACAAAAAAGCTTAATGATAAGATCAACAAGATAGAACGTGACACTATCGAAGGGAAAAAATAAAAGCTCCTACGTGATAAATTGGACTATGAAACCAACAAAGTGTATGTATGGAAAAAAATGTGCCATTGGCATAGATATGGCAACCAATATACTAAAAAATGAGTGAGCTTTTCAGAGACTGATACAGAAATTGCCAATGATACACTTGCTGCCAGCACTTCACATGCGTCTGGTGAAGTTGCTCATACTCCACAGAGTGCAAGTACTCCTGCACCTTCAAAAAACGGACAGCAATTCAGAAAAAAGAAATTTCACAAAAAGAAACAACAAAAAGGACATGGAGAGGAGGAAAAAAGCACAGACGATCCTGCCAGAAAGCATTATCCTTTAAGGTCACAGGCGATGAAGGAGAAGTAGAAACTTTTTCCAATTTTATTAATTTGTCTGATAGACTTTTGTGTGAGGGTGAAATGTCTCTTCTGTCTAGGGGTTTGAATTTTTGTTGCCATGCTCATTTCAACCCCTTCGAGACTATCCTGGATGTCAATAGATTTATACGAAATCTTACGTTACAGAGACATTATTTTGGTGTTGACAAAAAGGATGTTCCGGAGGCTGTTTCGGTTTTGAGTGAGCCTGGGTTTGGTATTTACACTTTTGGGGAGATATGTGCTATTACTGATTTAGAGGAATTACAGTTGGAGAATGATGAACATACTAGTGTAGATGACGGTTTAGATAGAATCCAACAAACCACTATAAAAGTACCCTCTAATTTTTAGGAAGAATTATTATCTCTGTTCTCAGAACTACCGCCCCAGGGTCACATCAGGAGGGATAATCTCAGCAGATCTGAAAGGACTGCTTTGAGATCCCTGATTGATGATAATACACTCATCATATGTAATGCAGACAAAGGGGTGCGGTGGTTATTTTGAACAGAGAGGATTACAAAAAAGAAGCACTCAGACAGTTGTCAGATAAAAAGGACATACGTTGTCCTTAAGGGGAACCCTACAAAAGAGAACAGAGGCATTGTATCTTTTTTGGTGAGAGAGGGGTTGGAGTTGAATATTTTCAACAAAAAAGAGTCAGAAGTTTTGATTCCTGATTTTCCAATCTCACCGATTTTTCACCATCTCCCAAAGGTTCATAAGGGGACCTCCCCAGTTTTGGGACATCCGATAGTGTCGGGGATTGGTTCCCTAAATGAAAATCTTTGGAAATGGTTAGATGCGCACTTAAAACCTATGGTACAAAAATGGCCTAGTTTCCTTAGGGACACAAATCATTTGTTGCAGATCATGGATCGGTTTGTGTGGAGCGATGAGTTCAGCTGGATCACCTGTGATGTTTCCAGTCTGTACTCATCGATCCCTCAGGATTTGGCACTCATAGCGGTACAATTTTGGATGGAACAATTAACAGATCTCAACATTGAGACTAGGTTGTTTATTTTGGATGTACTTAACTACCCGTTGAAACACAACTTTTTTCTTTTTGACGGCGTTTTCTATCTCCAGAGGTGTGGCGCCGTGATGAGGGCCAAGTTTTCGCCCTCACTCGCTAACCTCTATATGGGATGGTGGGAGATCAGATCGTCATTTACTATCGGTACATAGACGATCTGATCTTTGTCTGTCATAGGAGACTTGATTTTGATTCCTTTCTGTCTTATTTGAATGATAACAACTACAATCTGGCATTCACTGGATATAAAGAGAATGAGACTATCAATTTTTTGGATGTAGAGCTTACACACTGTGGGAAGGGGTTTCATGCAATCTATACAGAAAGCCATTGGCAGGGAATAGTGTCTTGTCGCTAGTTCCAGCCATCCCCGTCATACTATCAAGGGTATCCCCATGGGTCAATTTCTCAGACTGCGCCGTATCTGCAGCAATCAATCTAGTTTTGAGGAGTAAGCGTCTTAATTATATGATCGTTTTTGGCCAGGGGATATCCTAGATGGACACTTGATAGAGCCCTTACGTGTGCTAGAAATAGGAACAGAAAGGATCTTCTTAAAACACAAAAGAAACACCAGAAGGCGACATGGACAAATACAATTGTCTGTATCTGGTGCTAGGTTATAGTCCGGAATTCAATCAAATTAAATACATAATTAAAAAACACCTGCCAGTGTTATTTAATGACCCAACATGCTCTAAAATTTTAGACCAGGGGATAAATGTAATTGCTAGAAGAGCCAAGACTCTGGGCAACTATCTAGCTCCCAGTTTTTTTTATTATAAATATAAAAAATCACAATCTCTGACCTGGTTACACTGTAAAGGGAATTTCAAGTGTGGGGCAAATGATTGCCCTTGTTGTTCTCATGTACTGATGGGTAACAGTTTTGTTGGCTCGGTTGATGGCAGGATATATATAATATTGATAATTTTTATAATTGTAACACATCTTATGTGATCTATGCCATCACCTGTGCTTCATGTTCGGTCCAGTATGTGGGAAGAACCACACGCAGGCTCAGGGACAGAATTTGTGAACATCTGACAGATATAAGAACTAATAAATCCACTGATGTAGCCTGTCATTATAATTCCCAGCATGAAGGCAATTCTTCGTTTCTGCAGGTTCAGGTGATAGAAAAGGTGAAGATGCATGAAAGAGGGGGAGATCTGTTTCGCCTCCTATGGAAACGGGAGGTCTTTTGGATACATAAACTAAGAAGTAGAAAACCCCAAGGCTTAAACTTTGAGTGGGATGTTACCCACTATTACGAAAGTTGAATTATTAACATTACGGACTAGACTATACAGTGGGGATCAAAAGTTTGGGCACTCCAGGTAAAAATTTGTATTAATGTGCATAAAGAAGCCAAGGAATGATGGAAAAATCTCCAAAAGGCATCAAATTACAGATTAGACATTCTTATAATATGTCAACAAAAGTTAGATTTTATTTCCATCATTTACACTTTCAAAATAACAGAAAACAAAAAAATGGCGTCTGCAAAAGTTTGGGCACCCTGCAGAGTTAATATCTTGTACTGTCCCCTTTGGCAAGTATCACAGCTTGTAAACACTTTTTGTAGCCAGTCAAGAGTCTTTCAATTCTTGTTGAGGTATCTTTGCCCATTCTTCCTTACAAAAGTCTTCCAGTTCTTTGAGATTTCTGGGCTTTCTGTCACGCACTGCTCTTTTAAGGTCTATCCATAGATTTTCAATTGTGTTGAGGTCAGGAGATTGTGAAGGCCATGGCAAAACCTTCAGTTTACGCCTCTTGATGTAATC
>BLSH010160066.1:13046-23876 GCA_018402905.1 Glandirana rugosa
CGGGTGGGTGGGCTCGATGACGGATGGGTGGGCCCGGATGCATGGGTGACAGATGGGTGAGCTCGGGTGGGTGGGCACGGATGCATGGGTGACGAATGGGTGGGCATGGATAGGTGAGCACGGATGCATGGGTGACGGATGGGTGAGCACCAATGCATGGGTGACGGATTGGGTGAGCATGGATGCATGGGTGACGGATGGGTGAGCACAGATGCATGGGTGATGGATGGGTGAGCATGGATGCATGGGTGACGGATGGGTGGACACGGATGGGTGAGCACGGATGCATGGGTGACGGATGCATGGGTGACAGATGGGTGGGCACGGATGCATGGGTGATGGATGGGTGGGCACGGATGCATGGGTGACAGATGGATGGGCACGGATGCATGGGTGACGGATGGGTGAGTGAGCACGGATGCATGGGTGATGGATGGGTGAGCACAGATGTATGAGCATGGATGGAGCTGCATGGGTAAAGCTGGATGGGTGGATAAGGGGTCCCAGACTGGCAAATAGCGGTGCTGTGGGCACTTCAGCTCCTGCCCACAGCACCACTGCATCTCATCTCTCCCCCCTCTCCTGTCACACTGCACCGATCGGTGCGGAGAGGGGAGAGACAAGTCGGATATCCGCCATCTTGTTTACATGCGATCGTGCCCTCATTTGACTGTGTGATAACGTGGTAAAAGGCCGCTGTGAGCGGCCATTTACCGTGATGCACCGGTCTCACAGACCCGGCTGTCATGGATGCTCACAGGTGCGCGATTCTGGGAGGACGTTATAGTACTCCCTCCCAGAACAATGGATCCACCTTGCGGCCATGTAATTACATTACACGGTCGGCAAGTGGTTAATTGGGGTGTGTTTGTACAATTTCCTTTTTTATATGGGGTTGCTTGTTGGTTTTACATTGTTTCATTCTTATTCAAGTTCAAGTGATAAAAAATGTAACTTAAGTTGAAATAAAATTAATTGTATTCATTATATTTGTGTTTAGACATTAGCTATTTAGATTGTAAATGTCCAAATGCTGTCACTTACCCATTTTGTGATATCCAGATTTGGTTAGTAAAGAAATTGGAGATGCTTGTTCCAATTATGGGCCTTCCATTACATTATATCATGTTTTTACTTTGTGATTCATCTAGCCATTATTTACTTATGGGGAATTGCCACCCTTGTGGAACACGACCCAAGGGCACATTTAGATGCGGCAGCTGCGATTACTGCCGGTACATCAATGAAAGCTGGGGCTTTTTTGATCGGATGGTGCTTCAAATGGAAGCAAAATGGATCTTTAACCTTAAGGTGACCCGAACCCCGGGTCTTAATGACCACATTATCTATGCACCATTTTTGAACGGTGATTAGGGGTTGTTAGGGGTTAAGAGTACTATGCACCTACTGTAACTATAAGTGTGATTCTCTATGCAATGTATGTTATGTGGTGGTACATTGCATCTCAGCATGGACGGCCCCGTTTTTTTTTTACCACGCCCCTTCGAGGTGTGTGATGAATTATACATATTTCATTTTGCATTATTATGTTTTGGTACAAAATGAATATATACAAAAAATATTTTTCAAATCATTTGCCTATGGCTTGGCATGTCTGTGGTCCCTTGGCTCATGTGTGTGCTCATGTAAAAAATCATATCCCATACTCCTGTATATTGTACTCACTAAGATGCCCATCTAAGCATTTTTGGAAACTGCTGATTCTTCCCGCTGACACCACCGATTGTGGAAGTGAGTTTCCCATCCCTACTGCAGTGACAGGTCTCATGCACATTGGATGTTTTTACAGCTGCTGTTTTTAGCTTAAGACATTTTCCAGTCAGTAAACTCCCCAGCATGTTATCCTATGTGTCCATGCACACATAGGCTGTTATCAGCTTTTTTCGCAGGGGTGTTTTCTGGCTGGCAAAAAACCCCAGAACTAGTGGCTTTTAAGAGGAGTTTTTCAGCTGTAAAAATGCTATAACTCTGATAAAAGCTTAAAAACTTGAAAAACACTGAAAAAGGCTATTTGGCATTTATTCGCGTTTTTGAACCACACGCTTTTGTTGGAGTACAGTTTTGCTAAAGTAAAAAAGCTAAAAAACGCTACATCTAAAAAACGCTGCAAAACTCATTCTACAGCTACAGCTTTCTACAGCTAATGCTACTGGTATTTTTATAACGTCCAGTGTGCATGAGGCCTTATATTCCCTGAGACTGAATAGTTTATTCCATATGTTAGAATCACCATTGAGGTATTTGTATATTGCTATCATATCTCCTCTCAAGCGTCTCTTCTCCAGGGAGAA
Source organism: Glandirana rugosa (assembly GCA_018402905.1). NCBI lineage: Eukaryota > Metazoa > Chordata > Amphibia > Anura > Ranidae > Glandirana > Glandirana rugosa. The sequence continues at coordinate 15,359 of BLSH010160066.1, forward strand.
TATGTTTAATGTTTGTAGTTGTTCCTTGTAACTGAGGACCCCCAGCTCCCTTATTAATTTTGTTGCCTTTCTCTGGACTCTCTCTGCAGCACATCATTTCTGAGGATTGGTTACTAAAACTGAACATCATACTCCAGATGTGGCTGAACCAGAGTTTTATAAAGTGGCAGGATTATAGTTTTAACGCTTTTCTTATTTTTTATGCATGCTATTGTCCTACTGGCTTTGCTTGCTGCAGTTTGGCATTGCATGTCCTTGCTGAGTCTGTCATCTACGAGGACCCTCAGATCTTTTTCCATCCTGTATTCCCCAAGAGGTTCTCCCCCTAGTGAGTAACTTGTGTTCATATTTTTAGACCCAAAGTGTATTGCTTTACATTTTTCATCATTAAACCTAATTTTCCATGTAGTTGCTCACCCCATTATTTTATTGAGATCTTCTTGTAAAGTTTCTATATCCTGCTGTGAAGTTATTGCCCTGCTTAACGTTGTATCACCAGCACACACTGAGATTGAGCTATTTATCCCATCTTCTATATCAGTGGTTCTCGATTCCTATCTTCAGGACCCACTACCAGGCTAGGTTTGCAAGATAACTGGAATACATCACAGGTGATATCATTTGCTGCTCAGTGATTACAGTAGTCTAGTCTGCATCTCCTTGAGGTAATACTTAAAATCTGGCATGTTAGTGGGTCCTGAGGACAAGAGTTGAGAACTACTGCTCTATATCATTTATGAATAGATTAAACAGAATTGGTCCCAGGATTGAGTCCAATTTCACTGGCCTTCCCTTATCTAGATGGCAACTCATTTCTCATAGAAGTTTGGCAAGAACGACCTATCATAAAGCCATGCTGATTACTACTAATGATACTGCTTTCATCAGCAAAATCTTGAATATAGTCCCTTATCATCCCCTACAATTGTTTACATACTATCAATGTTAGACAGACTGCCCTGTAGTTTCTAGATATATATCTTTGCCCTTTTTAAATATTGGTACCACGTTGGCCCTTCACCAATCAGCTGGTACCATTTATGTCAGCATGCTGATCATAAATATTAGGAATAGCTGTCTGGCTGTAACCTGACTGAGTTCTTTGAGGACTCTCGGTGTAGCCACCTGGTCCTGGTTATTTCAGTTAAGCTTTTCAAGTCTTTTTCAGACACTGGCTTCTGTTTGCCACAAGGGTACACTCTGCGATGCGTTACTAATGATACAGTCTTGATTACCATACTCCTCCTTTTCGTTAGTAAAAATTGAGGAGAAGAATGCATTTAGTATAGGTGCCTTCTCATTTGTAAACAACTTCCCCTAGTCATCATTTATGGGGACAGAATGCTCTGATCTCACTGTTTTACTATTAATACATTTAAATAATTTTAGGGATTTTTTTTACTCTACTCCACTATATGTCTCTTGTGGTCTATCTTAGCCACCCTGATTGTGTTCTTACACTTCTTTTTGCATTCTTTGTAGCATTGGAATGCCAACAATGACCCATCTACCTTATAGTTTTTAAAGGCCTTTTTTTCTCTTTAATATGTCTTTTTACATTAAAATGTAGTCACCCAGGTTTAACCTTAGCTCTTTTTGTTGTCCATTGGAATGTACTGGCAAATACCTAAAAAAAAACCCTTAATATGTTCCTAAAGTACTTCCATTTTTCCTCAGTGTTCATTGTTTCTAGCATTTGATCCCATTAAATATCTTGTAGTATTGAGCGCAGTTTAGAAACGTTTGAAATTTAGTGTTCTTGCACTACCTCCCTTTCCTATGATTTATGCTGAATATAATCATTGTAGCCTGTGATTGCTGGTTGCCACGTAGTCCTTTATTTCCACATCCACGACCAGATTTGTAATTAATAGATCTAGCAATGCATTATATCTAGTTGGGTCATCCACCAATTGGCACATGAAGTTGTCCTGTAAAACATATAAGAAATGATGAGCCTTAAATGAGCGAGCAGTTCCTTCTGCCCAGTCAATATCTGTATAGTTGAAGTTCCCCATTATGATGACATTGCCCTGCCTCACCACTATTTCTAACTAAAACAGGAGATCTAACACCTCTTCATCGTTCAGGTTAGGGGGCCTGTAGCATACTCCCACTATTATTTTCCCACTTGTTTCTTCTTCCACCCATAGGGACTCCATCTCTTCCTTTGCCCCATTTGCAATGTGTCCCCCACGTTCACTAGCAAATCATTAACCATAAGTCTAAGAGCATGAAGATTTAGAAATGTGAAGATTGTTGAGACAAACAAAAAGTTAGTTTAATAGTTTTTGTTATGTTTAGAATAGATCCAAGAGTTTTATTGCCAGGGGACATAAAAAATGTACGAAAATATGCATTATCTTGCACAGCCTTAAGAGAAAATATACTATAAATATATTATAATCATAACAGCATTTCTTAACCACGTCATATCTTTAGGTCATTTTCAAATCTGGATTTGAAATGGATTTTTTGTAATGGGTCAGCCACATGACTGTATAGTAAACATTGCCTAGTTTTATCAATTGCAGAATTAGTGGCAAGTTATATAGCACGCTTTATTTAACCATGTTTCAAATAATATAATCATATACCAGCGCACTCATGGGGTATAGCCTATAAACTATATCAGCATTTAGATACATGCCTGTTGATTTCAGAACTATACTTGAATGGAAACAAATAAATAAAATATAGTTGTTGTATACTTTACACTAGCACTAGGAAAAAAACAAATAAACGTAAAAATGAACGAAAACCCGGAAAAAAAGCAAAAAAAACACACAAAAAGCAGAAAACAAAAAAACACACCCCAGCCCTTGCAGTCAAAGTGTCAGAAAAAACCCTCAATCATGTGCCGATAAATTATGTGCAGCGATGTGCGTGATCCTAACAATAATTACATGTACATACAAATGTGCACACAATTATCCACATAAAATGCTCATAGTGTCCATATTTGAAGTGTTCCTATGTCATGAATAATGTAACAATCTTAACTGTACAAATATTCTAGTGTTGTGCGTAAAATGTGAATGCCAGTGTGGATTAAATGAAAAAAAGATAAATAAATCTTAAATTACCATAGATGAATAGTTCAATAATTAAATATCACCATTATTGTGAAACGGATATGTGTAAAAATGTAGGGTACCAATAATGCACATAAACTAATATAGACCCATGGTACCAATAACTTTAACATATAATTGCATCAATGTAATAGTAAATGGTGCAAAAACTTGTGCACTCAAAAAGCAAAAACAGTCTTAGAAAGTCCCAATTGAAGAAAAGAATTCCAAAGGTAGTTATAAGTGTAGTATAAAAACATGAATCCAAATCCAGTGACTTTCTGGTGCTGTGACAAGCAGGGAGGGTAACCAAATGGATCCTTACCAGAACAGTTGGATTTACATGGCCATATGACCAGCGAATCAACCGAACGTTATGTGGGATCACTCCCAACCGTGGTAATTAAATCTCCACCGGTAACCTGATCCACAGACTGTGCAAAAAGCGATCCAGGAATCCGTCACAGGGCAATCTCTCCTCGATGATCTCTCTGGTGACTTCTAGAATCTTCTTTGTATTTCTCTATTCTATCAGGGAGGGAGGTGGAGACAATGTGATGGTCATATGATCTCCAGACTTCACAGGAGGAAAATTCTAGATCTCATCTGCTGCTTTGTCCAGTAATGTAATCTTAACTGTGTGATTTCAATAAAGTGTCCATGCAGCATTTTCCAAATAAATATTTCTGTGCACTTTTTTACACAAACCACACAAACCAATGGTATAGTGCTCTAGTTGTCCTCCACTACCAACACAGAGAACTCACCAGATATATTTGACCACATGCTACAGGTAGGTTACAGTATACTTGTTTATGCAGTATTTTTGTCACCATCCACTTGCAGGGTCACCCCTTTACTCTCCTTTCGCTGTCTTCTACCACATAGACTCGTAACATATAGAGGAGGAAATAGAAGAAAACTGCCATAGCATAAAACCTTTAAACGCTTTATTAAAAATCCACACAGATCTATTTACAGTCAAAAGTGCTTCTGTTGGATAATTGTGTGCACAATTATATGTATACAGTGTAATTATTGTTAGGATCATGCATAGCACTGCACATAATTTAACGGCAAATAAAAATATATAACAACTGTAAGGGGTTACTGCACAAAAGGGAGCTCGCTTTATTGCTCACAAATATATATATCACAGAAGCAATGTTTCAGGCATTGCTGCCTTTTTTCAAGCTGAAAACTGACATAAGACACTCCTTAATAAGAGATAATCTGCAAATGACATACAGTACATTGAAACATAGCAAGCCTTTTTTGACAGATTCAAATACAATAGCAAAATAACCATGTAATGATATAGCAAAGACAGGTGTAAACACACTAATACAGTATCCAGGAGGAAATCTGTAACAGAAGCAAAAATAAAAAAAAAGCATGTTATAAAGAGAAATGAAAATCAAAACCACAATTTAAACCTTTAAGTGATATGTTTGAATTGAAAAACATCTTTTACCATAAATTTTAGATCCACGTCCCCTCTGAAAAATGTCTGGGTACAGGTAGCTCAATCTGCCTCATTTGAATAGAGTATCAATGTTGTGAAATATTTTGTGTAGTATCTCCAAAATATAAAACATTTTAAGGATATCTCAGTAAATATATATATATTTTTAATTATTTTAAGGTTTGTTGCTATTACAGCTACAAAAGGTAGTGCCTTTAATTAAACTGATGTATTTAGAGCATGTCAAACAGGGAAAATAACCTTTTCTAATTTGACCTAGAAATGTTTGCACCAACTCACGCCTAAGCTGGTCTGCACACACCAATATATCAGAGTTTGTAGGATTCCTCCTAAATGCTTGAACAGGCATATTCTGAAATTCTTTCACATTGCTGTCTTCGATATATTCCATTGTTCTTTAAAACAATAAAAAACATGAGATGAAAAAATTTGATATTGACATACAAAAGATAACTTCCAGCTGTCCAGTGTCTGTTCCCTTATTGACAAGCTTCTATTTTACTTGTTTCAAAAGCGCAGGTGAATACCCTCTGCTTCATAACCTATTTTTCATCTCGGACCTCCTAATGCATATACAGTTCAGTGCCTTCACTGTCCTATTTCATCTAATAAGTTGTCTCTTAGCAATCAATTGATACACAGAATATGAATGAAAATTGCCAAAGGCTGATAGTTGATTATGATCTGAGAATTTGACATAAAGATCGGTTGTCAGTTTGATAACCAGTATATCATTAATGTGTCCAAAAATGAACTACATTTTGGATCATACACAATACTAGATTGGATCTGTGGATGGATACTGTTAATGTTTGTATGGAACTCCACTAGAGATCCAATGTTGCCTCACCACAACATGAACATATCATCAATGTAGCACGCCATGCAACAGAGTGTGTGGCAAACACCATATTTAAAATTATAGAGCCTTCCTCAAGTCCATTAAAAATTGCACCCGCATATGAGGGAGTGACATTGGATCCTATGGCTGTGCCTCATCTCTGTGCATATAAAACACCATCAAAGAGAGGTATTTATTTTCCAAAATCAAAGTCAAAAGTCAGACAAGAAAATTTACCTCCCTCTCTGAATAAATATCATTTTACATACATGAATTCCATCCAAGTGTGTAATTGATGTATACAGGTTTGCAAGATCTCAACTACTCAGAAAACTCCATAAGGGACACTGTATCCAACGTGGACAAAAATTATTGAATGATTGTTCTTTTCCCCTGAACCAAGAGAGCTAAAACTCTATCGAATAAATATATGATGGGGCAAACACAGACCCCATCCCTGTCACTATGGGGAGTCCATATGGAAGGGTGGGGTGCTTGTGGACCTTTGGTAATGTATAGAGCACTGGTATAAAGGGAGTTTGTACCCTAAATTACTCAGAAACTTCTTTAGAAATGATGCCATCTTTCAAAGCTGTATCAATTATATAGCTTAACTTTTCTTTTTCAAAAAAAAGCACAGAATCAGTGGCCAATTTTTTCAAAGGCCACCACATCAGATAATTGGTGAAGGATTACCCCCCTTCATGAAAACTTGTATAAAGAACCACCACTGAACCTCCTTTATAAGCAGTTATTATAACTGTTATTTCAGTTATATTAGTCAACATCTCTTATTTTCTGTCAAGTTATTTTGGACATAATCCCATAAATCTTGTATGAAGAGAATTTTTTATATTTTTTACATAATATTCCATTGTTTTAGCAAACATCACTTTTATTTTTAATTTTGTTACAGATTTCATCCTGCAGTAAAAAATATGTCACTGATCCTGCTCTGCAATCAGTGTTTACTCCTGTTTTGCTCTTGTATTTGAGTCTGTGGGCAAAAAGTTAATATATTTCAATGCTTGTGATGTCTATATTTTAAGAAGTATGTCTTTCGTCAGTATTCAGCTTGAAAAAAGGATGTGGCAACCCTAACTTCCCCCCAGGCCAGCAGATTCATCATATTACAAGGTGGGTCAACAAGGGTCTTTACAGGATAGTGCATTTTATAGATCATAAAGGGATAAGACAACCTACTTATTTTAGGGAAGCATTACAGACACCCTAAACAAGGACCAGGCTGACTTAACCACCAGAACCCTATTTAAGAATAAGTGTATATGTGCCCAGATTCACGGGGAGGAATTACAAAGTTATACACCCTATTCAATAGCCAAGGTAACAAGCCTTCTTATGAAACGGCATGGGAATCAGATCTAGGTGAGACACGTGTGGATAAAGTGGTTGACCATGGTGCATAAGGGTATACTCAATACTTCCCTTGTGGAGGCAAATTACAAAGTGTTATCTCGTCCCAACAAAGTTGGCGAAACTATATTCTGGTACCTTGCCCCTTTTTTTCAGGGATGGGGACCGGATAGCAATAGTTTCATCTCTGGTGGTCCTGTCCAAGGGTCTGACGTTTCTGGATTAGAATGTCCAGTCTTGTCTATTCAGTGACGGGCCAGAATATATCCAGAGGCGCCAAAAGTGCGCTGTTCACCGACCTGTCGGAGGAGATTCCCAGCCATCTTCGAACCCACATTTTTTATTTTTCTAGCAACTAAAATAACAATAGCGTGAGCATGGAAAGCGCCTGTGTTTAACGTCACATTGGTGAAATAAATAATATCCTGGATTATGATTAATGAAAAACTGACCAGTATCCATAAAGATAAACAATCTAGGTTTCAAAAGTGTAGAACCCCTGGATGGCGTACCTTCAAGCTCCCTAGATGTTGAGTCACCTCATGGTTTAAATCATATAGTAGAAAGATAAATATACTGTGAAAGTGGCCATCTTGCCAACCCTTGTTTTCCTGTAATTTAGTTTATTTGGAGCCTTATTCCCTATTTTAAAGAAATAAATAAAAGAAATCATTTCGCCCACCTATCATATAGCTTTTCCTTATGTACATATATATATTTGTATACTATAATCTGCAGGGATTTAAAAACACAGATTTTTGGAGTCAAGTCAAAATTTTTCCTTCGTTTAGTGAAGCGCCACAGACTTTTACCTTTCAGTTGTGTGCAAGAAAAAAAATCTTTAAAAAAAAATTCATGCATGTTATTGTGTATTCTTTGCAAAGTGGATTTTCACCACATTGAATAAGCTAAGGGATGATTGAACAGACTATTTGCCTTTAGTAAATCAACTCCAGTAGGTTCTGTATGTTGTTTGTTGCATCTGTGTTTTATATATATTTTTTGTAATGTATGTATAAACTTGATCAATGAATGTAGCAGGGGGACCCCGTAGAATGGTGGTTTACGCCAGATTTTGGGAGAAGCAAGCGCACTAATGGATCAGGTGTGTGCTGGCTTCATAATGGAGCCAGAGACAGAGCTCAGGGTCCCAACCTCCTGAGGGAGGTCAGAGTGTGTGTTGTAGAAATTTAGGATGTGTATTATGTATTGTCACAGCGTCTCCCAGTGTCGGTTTACCAGTATTCGCTGTGTACAGCGAATATGGCTTTAACCGATATTGAGGAAAGGCCACATACAATGAAAATCTTCCATCAATTGATAATTACACTCTACCCGCCCGATCATCCCGGCCAGCAGGCGCCCTGAGCGGTTATCGCTGGAGCAAACGCTGGTCCGGATCTTTGAGGTGCAATGCATCTAGGCCTGGTCGCAAACGAGGTCGCTATTGGCGAGTCCCGCGGACGACCGGCCCTACTAGCCCGCCCATCTCACATTAATAGTTAACTACCTTCTAAAAGTAACATACACCGGAAAGGAGTTATAGCCAATTTCGGTATAAGCGACATGTGTCGCTTATGACCATTTGGCTGTGACCCTCTGCGACACTGTTATGTATTATGTGTAGGATTTAAAGATGTTGTGTGTGAGACTGGAGGGAGTCCTCCAACCCTGGGACTCGAGACAGAGACCGAGGTAATACTTCGGTCGTGTGTGGACTAGGTAATCACGCGAACGAAGAGG
>BLSH010160066.1:30558-47738 GCA_018402905.1 Glandirana rugosa
ACTTGCCCTAGTTTGAAGATGATTTTAGAACAGTTATATGGCTTCTACCGTTAATTAATACTTTTCAGACACAGTTTGAAGATGATCCACATTCACCTCCATTTTTGCTTTTTTTATGTTTTTATTTTTTTAAAAATATTTACAGTTATTTCCCTGTCCCCATTTTTTTGTAGGGCACTTGCCCTACCCTTACCCCCATTTTACTTCCTTTTGCAGCCCTCTGGGGCTTTCCAGGACTTTCCTACAGCCATTTTTGTGCCTAAAAGTTCGGGTCCCCATTGATTTCAATGGGGTTCGTTGTCCGTGCGATCGTTCGGGTTCCGTCCGGACCCGGACCCGGACTTTGTCCCGAAGTTCGGACGGACCAGCAGAACCCGAACTTCCAGGTGTTCGCTCAACTCTAATAATAAGTTAATGATAGACAGTTAGGATAAGGTCACAGTGCTTTTCTTACCAGTGTTTTCAAGTCTTGTTTTCTTGTCAACCAAGATAATCCTTTTTGCACTAAAGCTAGAGCTATCATGAAATTACAAAATGTAATGTAACAGTGCCCTAACATTGAATTGACCTCTGTTTATGATAAAAAACAGGCTTGCAAGATTATTATTAGCACTGATTAAACATTATTCAGCATCTAGTCTGTAACCTTAAAGCAGAACTATGGGATTGGCAAAAAAAAAACACCCATTAGTACACCACCCTACACAAAATACTAAACAGTTAATACATTTGTGAAATTCCTTACCATTGAAAAGGCTAACTGAATTTTCAGGAAGTCTTCTCTCTAATTCGAAAGATTCCAGCATTAGAGTTGAGCGATACCGAACTGTAAAGTTCAGGTTCGTACCGGACTTTAGGGTGTCAATGTCCCGAACCCGGACATTTGAGGAAAAAGTCCGGGTTCGGGGGTTTGGGTATTTTTTCGCGCCTTTTGAATAGCTGCAGGGCAGCCAATCAACAAGCGTTTCACTCGTTTGCCCTTAGAAGACATCACAGCCATGCCTACTAATGGCATGGCTGTGATTGGCCTGTGCATCATGTGACCCAGCCTCGATATGAGCTGGAGTCACGTAGCGCTGCATGTCACATGCTCTCAGACTAGTGTAGGGAGAGGATGCTGCTGCCGCTGTGAGGGACAGATTGGCATTATAAAATCATCTCATACTAGTATAGGGAGAGGTTCCTGCTCGTGGTGTGAGGGATAGATTAACGTTATAAAATCATCTCATACTATTATAGGTAGAGGTTCCTGCCGCTGGTGTGAGGGATAGATTAGCATTATAAAATCATCTCATACTAGTATAGGGAGAGGGTCCTGCCACTGGTGTGAGGGATAGATTAGCGTTATAAAATCATCTCATACTAGTATAGGGAGAGGTTCCTGCCGCTGGTGTGAGGGACAGATTACCGTTATAAAATCATCTCATACTAGTATAGGGAGAGGTTCCTGCTGCTGGTGTGAGGGATAGATTACCGTCATAAAATCACCTTCTCACCATCATAAAATCACCATCTCATACTAGTATAGGGAGAGGTTCCTGCTGCTGGTGTGAGGGATAGATTAGGGTTATAAAATCATCTCATACTAGTATAGGGAGAGGTTCCTGCTGCTGGTGTGAGGGATAGATTAGCGTTATAAAATCATCTCATACTATTATAGGGAGAGGTTCCTGCTGCTGGTGTGAGGGATAGATTACCGTTATAAAATCACCTCATACTACTATAGGGAGAGGTTCCTGCTGCTGGTGTGAGGGATAGATTAGGGTTATAAAATCATCTCATACTAGTATAGGGAGAGGTTCTGGCTGCTGGTGTGAGGGATAGATTAGCGTTATAAAATCATCTCATACTATTATAGGGAAAGGTTCCTGCTGCTGGTGTGAGGGACAGATTACCATTATAAAATCATCTCATACTAGTATAGGGAGAGGTTCCTGCTGCTGGTGTGAGGGACAGATTAGCGTTATAAAATCATCTCATACTGGTGTAGGGAGAGGTTGCTGCTGCTGATGTAAGGGACAGATTACCGTTATAAAATCATCTCATACTGGTGTAGGGAGAGGTTCCTGCTGCTGGTGTGAAGGACAGATTATCGTTATAAAATCATCTCATACTAGTATAGGGAGAGATTCCTGCTGCTGGTGTGAGGGATAGATTAAGGTTATAAAATCATATCATACTAGTATAGGGAGAGGTTCCTGCTGCTGGTGTGAGGGATAGATTAACATTATAAAATCATCTCATACTATTATAGGGAGAGGTTCCTGCTGCTGGTGTGAGGGATAGATTAGGGTTATAAAATCATCTCATACTAGTATAGGGAGAGGTTCCTGCTGCTGGTGTGAGGGATAGATTAGCGTTATAAAATCATCTCATACCATTATAGGGAGAGGTTCCTGCTGCTGGTGTGAGGGACAAATTACCATTATTAAATCATCTCATACTAGTATAGGGAGAGGTTCCTGCTACTGGTGCGAGGAATAGATTACCATTATAAAATCATCTCATACTAGTATAGGGAGAGGTTCCTGCTGCTGGTATGAGGGACAGATTACCGTTATAAAATCATCTCATACTAGTATAGGGAGAGGTTCCTGCTGCTGGTATGAGGGTAAGATTAGAGTTATAAAAATCAGCTCATACTCGTGTAGGGAGAGGTTCCTGCTGCTAATGTGAGGGACAGATTACCGTTATAAAATCATCTCATACTAGTATAGGGAGAGGTTCCTGCTGCTGGTGTGAGGGACAGATTAGCGTTATAAAATCATCTCATACTGGTGTAGGGAGAGGTTCCTGCTGCTGATGTGAGGGACAGATTACCGTTATAAAATCATCTCATACTGGTGTAGGGAGAGGTTCCTGCTGCTGGTGTGAAGGACAGATTATCGTTATAAAATCATCTCATACTAGTATAGGGAGAGGTTCCTGCAGCTGGTGTGAGGGACAGATTACCATTATAAAATCATCTCATACTAGTATAGGGAGAGGTTCCTGCTGCTGGTGTGAGGGACAGATTACCGTTATAAAATCATTTCATACTAGTGTAGGGAGAGGATCCTGCTGCTGGTGTGAGGGACAGATTAGCGTTATAAAAAATAATATAAATTTGTGCTAAATAGCACATTTATATCCAGAATGAGGAGAGCGTCAAATAAGGGACGTGGTCGTGGTGCTGCAGGTGTTGGTGGTGTTGGTGAAGCTCTTGTTGCAAGGAGAGGACGTGGTCGATCTGTGCCAGCTACAAGCACAAGTGAAACACCTTCCTCAGGTGCGAGTAGCTGACAGAACCTTCAACGTTATATGGTAGGCCTGAATGCCGCTCAATGAATGGTGAGGCCAGAACAAGTACAGGTGATAGTAGATTGGGTAGGAGACAATGCCTCCAGTTCCCTCACATTGTCTCCCACCCGGTCCCTTGCTGAAAGCTTAGAGTTGGCACCTGAACCCCATGGCCATCTGTCTTTCACCTCAGCCCCTTGTAAATCAGCCAAGCAGTCTGAGCCCCAAGTCATGCAGCAGTCTCTTATGCCTTTTGATGACTCTGCTGGTGTGCATTCCGTGGGACATCCACATAGCCCTGCCCCAGAAGTGGAATACATTGAATGCACCGATGCCCAACCACTTCTGTTTCAGGATGAGGACATGGAAACACCACCGCAGCATGTCTCTGATGATGACGAAACTGCTGCGGCTTTCTACAGTGTGCAGACTGACAAGGAGGGCAGTGGTGAAGAGTGGGTGGAAGATGATGTGGAGGATGATGAGGTCCTAGACCCCACATGAAATGAAGGTCATGCGAGTGACGTGTGCAGTTTGGAGGAAGAGGTGGTGGTCGCACAGAGGCACCAGCACAGCAAAAGAGGAAGCAGGTTGCAAAAGTGGAGCGACCGTCCCCTAGACAGTATGCCTGCTACCACCCACCGCACCCAGGGACCTAGCAGACCAAAGGCAGCTCAAAGGAGTTCCCTGGCATGGCAGTTCTTCAGACAATGTGCTGACGACAAGACACAAGTGCTTTGCAGGCTGTGCAATCAGAGCCTGAAGCGAGGCATACATGTTCTATACCTGAGCACAACCTGCATGACCAGGCATCTACATGCAAAGCATGAGTTGCAGTAGAATAAGCACCTCAAAATCCAAGAAAGGTCTCGGGCTCCTCCTGCCTCCTCTTCTGCTGCTGCCTCGGCCTCTTCCCCCACCTCTACAGTGCCAGTGTCACCTGCCACCCAGCAAACAGACAATGTGACAGCAACACCACCATGTCCACCACCGTCCCCAAGCATTTCCACATCATGGTCCCATGGAAGCTTACAGCTGTCCATCTCCAAAACACTGGTAAGAAAGAGGAAGTACCCCCCTACCCACTCACGATGCCTGGCTCTGAATGCCAGCATTTCCAAATTCCTGGCCTTTGAAATGCTGTCATTCCATCTGGTGGACACAGACAGTTTTAAATACCTGATGGCGGTGGCTGTACCACAGTACGTGGTTCCCACTACTTTTCCAGGCTAGCCATCCCTTCCCTGCACAAACAAGTCGGGGACAAGATCAAGTGTGCACTGCGCAACGCCATCTGTGGCAAGGTCCACATAACCACTGATACGTGGACCAGTAAGCACGGGCAGGGACGCTGTATCTCGCTAACTGCACACTGGGCAAATGTAGTGGCATTTGGGCCTGAGGCGGATTGAAGTTTGGCGCATGTCCTTCCGCCACCGAGGATTGCAGGGCATTTCTCTTTGCCTCCTGTTGCCTCCTCCACCTACTCCGCTTCCTCCTCCTCTACCACCTCCTCATCCGGTCAGAGTAACACCTTCACTACCAACTTCAGCACATCCAGGGGGAAACCACAGCAGGCTGTTTTAAAGCTGATATGTTTGGGGGATAAACCCCACACTGCGCATAAGCTGAGGATGGGCATTGAACAACAGACCGATGAGTGGTTGTTGCCACTGAGCCTCAAGCCCGGCCTGGTGGTGTGCGATAATGGGCGAAATCTCGTAGCATCTCTGGGCCTAGCCGGTTTGATACACATCCCTTGCCTGGAGCATGTGCTGAATTTGGTGGTGCAGAAATTTCTAAAAAACTACCCGGACATGTCAGAGATGTTGCAGAAAGTGTGTGCAGTCTGTGCGTACTTTCGGCATTCTCACCCTGCTGCTACTCGCCTGTCTGCGCTGCAGCGGAACTTCGGCCTTCTCGCTCACCGCCTCCTATGCGACATGCCCACAAGGTGGAACTCCACCTTGCACATGCTGGAGAGACTTTGCGAGCAGCAGCAGGCAATAGTGGAGTTTCAGCTGCAGCACGCACAGGTCAGTAGCTCTTTGGAACAGCACCACTTCACCACCAATGAGTGGGCCTCCATGCGAGACCTGTGTACCATATTGCGGTGTTTCGAGTACTCCACCAACATGGCCAGTGCCGATGGTCAGCGTTACTATCCCACTTCTATGTCTCCTTGAAAAAAACACTTCGGGCGATGATGGAAGAGGATGTGGCACAGGAGTAGGAGGAAGAGAGGTCATTTCCACGGTTATCAGGCCAGTCATTCACAAGTGGCTCGGAGGGTGGGTTCCTGCACCAGCATAGGCCAGGTCAAAAATGTTCAAGCCAAGGCACAGTTCTGGAGAATGAGGAGGATGAGGATGATGAGAAGGAGGAAGAACCGTGTTCACAGCAGGGTGGCACCCAATGCAGCTCCTGGGCATCACTGGAGCATGGCTGGGGGGATACGGAGGACACAGATGATACACCTCCCACAGAGGACAGCTTGTCTTTGCCTCTGGGCAGCCTGGCACACATGAGCGACTACATGCTGCAGTGCCTGCGCAACGACAGCCGAGTTGCCCGCATTGTAACTTGTGCTGATTACTGGGTGGCCACCCTGCTGGATCCCCGTTACAAGGACAACGTGCCATCCTTAATTCCCTCACTGGAGCATGATCGGAAGATGCGCGACTACAATTGCAGGCTGGTAGACACGCTGCTGAGGGCATTTCCAAATGACACCGGGGGCTCAGTGGAAGCACAAGGCGAAGGCAGAGGAGGAGGAAGAGGTCGCCAAAGCAGCTGTGGCACGGCCAGCACCTCAGAAGGCAGGGTTAGCATGGCCGAAATGTGGAAAAGCTTTGTCAGCAGCCCGCCACAACAAACAGCACCACCAGCTGATAGGCAACATCTTAGCAGGAGGCAGCATTTCAGCAACATGGTGGAACAGTATGTGTGCACACGCCTACACGTACTGACTGATGGGTCTGCCCCATTCAACTTCTGGGTCTCCAAATTGGGCACATGGCCTGAGTTTGCCCTTTATGCCTTGGAGGTGCTGACCTGCCCTGCAGCCAGTGTATTGTCTGAACGTGTGTTTAGCATGGCAGGGGGCATTATCACAGACAGGCGCAGCTGCCTGTCCGCAGCCAACGTGGACAAGCTAACCTTTATTAAAATGAACCAGGCATGGATCCCACATGAGTTGTCTGTACCTTGTGCAGAATAGCCATTTATACCTGCCTCACACAGCCATTGGTATACTTAAGTGAACGTATCCTTTTTTTTTAAATATGTCTCAATATTTTGGGGGCTACCCCAATTAGAAAAAAAACTAAACAAACAAAAAACAGTTTTGGCTACCTGCTCCTCCTCCTCCACCACCACTTCCACCATCTACTCCGCCACGATCACCGCCTCCTCAACCTCCTACTCCACATACACCTCCTCCTCCATTTTTTATTTTTTTTATGTGATTTTAAGTTTTTTCCCTATCCACATTTGTTTGCAGGGCACTTGTCCTACTCTTACCCTCACTTTGCTTCCCTTTGCAGCCCTCTAACCCTTTCCAGGACTTTTTTAGAGCCATTTTAGTGCCCAAAAGTTCGGGTCACCATTGACTTCAATGGGGTCCGGGGCCAAATTCAGGTCAAGTTCGGGGCCGAACTCAAACTTTATCGCCAAGTGCGGCTGAACCCGCCGAATTCGAACATCCAGGTGTCTGCTCAACTCTAGCCAGCATCTGTTCTGCCAAGGAGTAGGTGTTACAGCAATGATTATATAATATCCTCTCCTCTCTCTTTACAGGAAAAAGAACTACATTTCCCATGAACCTTTGGGAATTGCAGTGCATGTGGGTGGGTACACTAGGCGTGTACATGTTAAATATGAATTCGCCCAATTCAACACAGATCACACCCCCTCATTCTCCAGCCACACTACTCAGCACAACACAGACAGTGAGGCGAAATTCTTAGGAATGTAAAAACATGCTTGTGCAAAATGTTTAGTTCACTCTATGTAGTCTACTTTCACTAAATATTCAACTCTTCCTCCTTTAAGCTTGTTACTGGCTGTAGCTGCAATCTTCACATGTGATCTCTCCCCCTCCAGACAGAACAGCAGATGAACATATTGCCCTTACATGCTTTATTTAATCATTACTGAACTATAGACACATGCCCATAATTATATATTATACACACTGTATGCAATTCAGTATTAGAAATATTCCTCCTACTGCCGCGTTTCTAACATCAATCAGTGCTTGTATGGTGTATGTGAGAAGATCCCTAGCCACAACACACAAAGAGAGATCTGGCACATGCTGCTTTACAATAGTAACACAAGCAACAGGGTAACATGAGAAAAAAATAAAAAAGTGCAGCGGTACCTTGTTATCAATAACTTAACAATAATTGTGGAACCCTCTAATTGTATGGAAATCTCAATAAACCTCAATATTACCACATTACCGGTCTCTGTGATATGTAATGTCACATATAATACATATCAAACTAAATATAAGACATACAATTGAAACTTATCAGAGATGGTGGAAGCTCCTTCTAGATATTTTCCATACAGATTAAATTTAAGTGCAATAATTCATGTGGTATGTGATTTTACATGTAATACACATCAAAATGAGAATAAGATGTACATTTTTTAAAAAAAAATTAGCAGGGGTGGTGGAAAATTACCTTGAAGTGCAATAATTAACATTATAATAGTAACAAGAATATATAAAATTAAGTGTAACAATCTAAAAAAAAAATCCAAAGTGCCTTAATGCCGTTAACCTCCCAACTAAAAAGTTGTTGCACTTGAAGTTAAATTGTATTGCAAATATCTGTAGATGGGTTTCCACCATCCCTGCTAAGTTTTTAAAAAAATGTATGTCTTATTCTCATTTTGATGTGTATTACATGTGAAATCACATATCACTGGAATTATTGCACTTCAAGTTAATCTGTATGGCAAATATTTATAGAAGGGATTTCCTCCATACCTGCTAATTTACATTTTTTATGTTTTATTTTCAGTTTGATGTGTATTATATGTGAAGTAACACATCACAGAGACAGGTGTTGTGGTAATATTGACATTAATTGAGATTATTACCATACATCAGAGGGTTCCACCATTATTGTTAAAGTGGAGTTCCACCCAAAAATGGAATTTCCGCTTTAAGCACTCCTCACCCCCTTACATTTGGCATGTAATTTTTTTTGGGGGGGGGGGGGAGTGTGTCCCCAGGTTTCAGAAGGACTTCCTGTCCCTCTTCCACCTTCCGCCTCTGGGCCGCCTAGGAGACTCCTCCCCTCCTCCTAGGCGGCCCCTCCCTCCTGGCAATCTTCTGGGACACAGGTCCCAGAAGATTGCCTGGCCACTAGGGATGCGCAGCGCGACTCGCGCATGCGCAGTGGGTGCCCGGCCGTGAAGTCAGGCCGGGTGCCCACACTAGGAATGGCGGGGCCGTCGGGACGAGCGGGGAGACGAGCGAGGCTTCGGGAGCAGCCATCGCTGGACCGGGAGACAGGTAAGTTACTGTTTATTAAAAGTCAGCAGCTACACTTTTTGTAGCTGCTGACTTTTAATAAACAAAAAAAAAGTGTGGAACTCTGCTTTAAGTTATTGACTGCAGTTTTTTTCTTTTGTGGCATTAATAAACATCAACAGATTCCAGTTGTGCCCCACCAGGCCGGTCCCCCATGGACAATGTGCCTGGCTGCTGAGCTCCTCTCACCCTCCCTGTACTCAGTGCACTGATAGGCAGCACTGACGAGGCACTGATGAGGCACAGATTGTGAGCACTGATGAGGCACTGATAGGCAGCACTGATTGACAGCACTGGTTGACGGCACTAATGGGCACTGATAGGTGACACTGATTGGCACTGCTAGTTGGCACTGATTGGCAGCACTGATTGGCATTGATTGGCAGCACTGATTGGCAGCATTGATGGGCACTGATTGGCACTGATAGGTGTTGTGTAATATTTCATATACATATACACATAGGTATTTACTGTATTTACAAGCTGCATTACATATCAAAGGCCCACAGTTGCTTGCATGGGGGTTGTGGAATGTAGATGCTAATTAGCCTTGAGGGGGTTCATTGTGGCTTGTTTATCTGGTAAACACTAATGTAAGGTTAGGAGAAACCTCCCCCCCCCCAGTGTGAGACGAACACTTAAGTGGACATTCAAGCTAGCAGTGTCTGCCTGTCAGTTCACCTTTCTCTCCATGGGCATGAGGGCACAGTTGGAATGGGACTCTGAATATGTAATATTTACTCTGTTGGATTTTGATCATCTGGTGCAAGTATTATGAAATCTGTCTGTCTGAAGTCGAATAAATGTTACTCTCTGGAAGAACCGATTGGGTGCTGCGGAAAAATGAATCATCATAATAATAACTAAATAATAACATTTGTTCATCCATCATTCATTCATCCATCATTCATCCACTACTACATCACTACAATAGGCAGCACTGATGGGTACTGATTAGCAGCAGTGATGTGCACAAATTGGCATTGATAGGCGGCACAGATTGGCACTGATAGGCAGCACTGATTGTCATTGATTGGCAGCATTGATGGGCACTGATTTGCATTGATAGGCAGAGCTTATGGACACAGATTGGCAGCACTGATGGGCACTGATTGGCAACACTGATGTGCACTGATAGGCAGCACTGATGGGCACTGATTGGTGGCACTGATGGGCATTGATAGGCAGCACTGATAGGCACTGATTGGCAGCACACGTGGGCACTGACAGAGGAGAGGGGAAGTTTACATGCAGCAGGCAGTGAGGCTTGCAAGAGCCACTCAGTGCATGAAACTGTCAGGGAATGTAACTGCTTGCAGGGAGAAGACGAGCTGTCAAAACTCAGACGTGATGTTGGGGGTGGGTGGGTGGGACTGAGCAGCTATAAAACACCAGCCAATGATTGGGTTGCTTAAGAAAGGGGCGGGGCCACAGAAACATAGCGGCCCAACCAGTCATCATCCCATTGGCTGGTGTTTGATAACTGTTTGGACCCGCCCAACCCCAACATCGCCACTTAATTTTGACAGCTGGTCTTCTCCCTGCAAGCAGTTACGTTCCCTGACAGTTTCACACACTGTGCTCTTGCAAGCCTCCCTGTTTGCTGCAGGTAAACTCCCCCTCTCCTCTATCAGTGCCCAAGTGTGCTGCCAATAAGTGCCAATCAGTGCCACCAATTAGTGCCTATCAGTGCCCATCAGTGCCACCAATAAATGCCCATTAGTGCTGCCAATCAGTGCCCATCAGTGTTGCCAATCAGTGCCCATCAGTGCTTCCAGTGTCGATAAGTG
The DNA here is from genome assembly GCA_018402905.1 of Glandirana rugosa. Classification (NCBI taxonomy): domain Eukaryota; kingdom Metazoa; phylum Chordata; class Amphibia; order Anura; family Ranidae; genus Glandirana; species Glandirana rugosa. The sequence continues at coordinate 41,179 of BLSH010160066.1, forward strand.
CTGCCTATCAGTGTCAATCACTGTCTGCTGCATATTAAACTATTTCACAGGCAGTGTAACCCGCACCATGGATGCAGCCTTTCAGAGCAGCTCCTCAGGGGGGGCTGCCATTTTTAGGACACGGTCTGTAACGCCCATGGTGGTTCCTGATTCCCATCCACCCACTATATCAAGCAGGGATGGAAGTACATTCCTGCCTGCTGTAGATATAACTACAAATGGGCTGTGCCAAGACTGGTGGCTATTTAATGGAAACTACTGAGCTAACAAGAATATGGATGGCATATTCAGTGAAGGTAGGAAATGAGCAAAAAGAACATGTAAAAAAGTTTTTACCCAGAGTTCTCCTTTAAGTGTATCTTAACCCATGAACATATTGTACATATTGTAGCTTACAAGTCCTTAGATATGGTCGCTACATTTGTTTAGTTTTTGTTTTTAGGCTTTGTTCTCTATACTTTCACCTGTTGATCCTGCTAGTAACACAGTTCATGTTACTGCTCGCCTACTGTACTGTTTGATAAGTGTATTAGGACTACAGCACCTCTATTTCTCCTCAACTCCATAAAATATTGTTAGGGTTTATATACACTTTAAACTGGGTATATATCAAACAAGAATAGGTATTTTCAATCTGACATAGGAAGCCAATATTTATTACATTTGTTTGTATTATCAAGTCCCCTGTGCCCAAATTACATGCAATGATGTGATTATAATAAGATTGCATTTTACAGCTTACCCAAATGAACAGATATCAAATGAATGGGAACACTGTTGACAGTTCATACAAAAATAGATTATTGGCATTTTAGGTCCAAAATGGGTTTTCTTTGCTGATAATTAACACATGTACTATGTTCTTGCATCATACATAGAACTATAAATTATGCTTGTGTTGTGATTTGAATGCATACAAGTACACTCTATACAATAAATTTGTTTAAGGTGTTTGTGTATACATTTTTCATACAAGATTCACACATTTTCTAATCAAATTCAGTTGAAAAAATGCATGAAAAAATGTATGAATCTAGATGTATGAAAACGTCTCGGAAAGGACCCCTAAATGTTAATTTTGTTTAAGAAAATCTGATATTTTATGCACTTGTAATGGAAGCCATTAATATGAATAATGTGTGTGCAAAAAAATCTCTAAATAAAACTGTTTGCACTGTTGCTGCCCTACACCTGTGGTACAAGAAAGAGATGCTATCACTCCTATCTACTGATCCTTCGCCACTCACTTCATTATTTGACCACCCATCTCTACCACAGGGCATTGGGTCTAAGCTGGGTCCATTTACATGCTCCCCCTGGTCGATAGCAAAAACCTTTGTACATCCTGTTTCTGGTACTCCTATCGTCCCAGAAGGTCCAAGCAACTGGCTCACGGCACTAGGTCTATCCTCCTTTTGTACTTTGCTATTTTATTCTACCCATATCCATGGAAACGGAATTTGAGCAACTGTGCTCTCTCTCCGGAATGCCCAGTAACCTACTCTCATTACTATACAAATTACTACTGGCTTTGATCCATGATCAGTTCCCACCATATACCAGAGGATGGTCCACAAACCTAGGTAAGGAACTCACCACGCCTGATTGGCAAAAATCATTCCACTTGATGCATAAATCCTCTATATCTAGCTATGCACAAGAGAAAAATGTTAAACTCCTTTTCAGATGGTATAGAGACCCCCAATCTCTACATAAAATTTTCCCTTTGGTTCCCTCCACTTGTTGGAGATGCAAATCTGTGGAAGGGTCTTACCTACATATCTGGTGGGAATGTCCTAAAATTCGGCCCTTATGGTCACAGGTTTTTACCTTCTTCAATGCCATCTATAATAAATCATTCTCGCCTTCACCAGAAGTGGCATTATTATTTATGCTCCTGGGCTCCCTGGCCTCCCAAAAGAGGGGACTACTACGCTTTTTTCTATCTGCAGCTAGACAAATAATTCCACTATGCTGGAAAACGATTACTACCCCCCCCCCATCCCTGTGGGTCTCCACTGTTTGCCCTAGATAATGATATTTTTGACAAGTTTAAGGTTCTATGGCTCATATGAATGGACTTCTCTTCCTCAGACACCCTGAAACAGATGTTAGTAACGGCTACTTGACGAGACACCTAGACTGAACACCATCACTGGGCTGGAAGCCCAAGGTTCGCTCATTCTGTCCTTTTTCTTTTCCCCACCGGTGGGGGGATCTTTCCTTCTATCTTTTCCTTCTTTCTTCTCTGATTTCTCCTTCCCTTATTCCCCCCTTCTCTTTTATACCCCTTCTTTCGATATTCCAAAATGTGTTATCCTCAAGCGCTACTATTCTTTTTTTTCATCTTTTCTTACACGATAACCTTACTTTGCTGCTGTTACCTATGGATTAACTGCTAGTGCAGTGTCATGATTATTTGATAACATGCTCATGATGATGCACAGTGATATTGCTGTTGACGCACACTTTTGTATTACTATATTACGTGTCAAAACTTGCTTGAGGCTCCCTTTTCTCATGTATTCTGACTTTCTGTATAAATAATAATAAAAATATATTTGACTTTGTTTTTCATAATTAAAAAAAAAAATCTGATATTTTTATGCACTTTCCTAATTGTAGTAGCCACCCTAACATGCAGCTTTAGTAAGTTTTTTTTTACATTTTTATATTGCTTCAAAAGCATTCTGGGGTTGTGTTATTTATGGTAATGTCAAATACATGCTTTGCTTTATTGCATAAATACAAATAGCCTGTTCATTTAATAAAGTGAATTTTCACTTTGCAAGAGAGGTTTCCGTTAGCTTAGTGAATGAGGTAAAGCTCAAATGACTTCAATCATCCAATCAAACAAAAAAGGGAAAATTTCCTATCAAATACCGCAATTTTCCATGATGGACTCCATGGCAGCATACATTTGGGTAGCTCCGCCCCTACTCCTACCCCATAGGACCCCACTCTCATACATTTCTATGCTAAACCAGAGGCTGTGTTCTGTAACTAGCCTACTCATGACACTGGGAGGGTTTCCATTTTCCCGACAGGCTCCATGACAGCATACATTTGGGAACTAACTAGCATAAAAAAACAAAGCAAAAAAAAAAAAAAAAAACAAGGGTGGGATGCCAAAAAAGTAAGGTTACAATCATAGCACATAGCTAAAAGAAACCTTACAGGTAAAAAATAACTGTATAGAGTAGCTAGCTGCACACCACAGTGAGCCAAAATAGCCTTAGTGCAAGACATGTCATCCCCCTACATTTATTCCTGGCACCATTTACAGGGAGCCCACAAAGTCTACACACTACTGGTTGAGTTTATTGTTACTGCTTCCATAGGAACCAAGCCCTAAGCGCTGTAAGTCAGTTGGCTATCCAGAATGACCCATCTAGATTCTGGATGATATCTCTGTCCTACTGGTTCTGCTAGAGAGAGTGACAAAGATGTCCAAAAACTCTAAACAAAGCTGCAGATTGTTAGCATGCTCCAAGTATCCCGATATCCAGGGCATTGGACCAGTTATGCTTACTGGCCCTGCATATGGGGGGAACAAACCTTTTGCTCTCATAGGATGCTGAAGCCACCTCAGATTGCAGCTCAGTATAGGTCTAAACACTACCTGTATGTACTAGGCAGAACGCCAACAAGGATCCCTCAAAGCCTAAGGCCCAGATCCTGGCATACCTTCTGAATGAGGATAAAGCCTTTAGAGAGGCTGCCTTCATGACTGAGCCTTTACTCAAAACTGGACTAAAAGAGATCCCATCTGCAGCAGCAAACTGCCAAAGGATCCTAAAGGCCCTGATCCTGGCAAACTTTCTGGCTAACAATGTAGCCCTGTAGAAGCTGTAATCATGGCTTAATCCTTACTTCAACTGGACTGAAGGCGATCCCACCTGGAGCTGCCGACCACCAAAGGATCCCTCCTACCCTAAAGTCCTAAAGAAAAGAGATCTCATCTGGAGCTGGCACTTAATTCCCGCTTAGAGAGTCTTAGCTCACCCTCTAGTCTCACATGCAGTCCCCCTTCAAAGTATTAGATGAATAATGGATAGTTCACTGATGAGAAATTGGGTATGAATAGACTTGTGCATGGCTAAAAAATTCTTTTTTTCGTTTTTCGGAAATTCAGAAATTCAAAAAATTCGGAAATTCGGAAATTCAAAAAATTTGTAATTTGGAAATTCGAAAATAAAAAATTCGGAAATCCGAAATTCGGAAATTCGCGGTAATTCGGCAATTGCGGTAATTCGGCAATTGCGGAAATTCAAAAATTTGCGGTAATTCGGCAATGGCGGTAATTCGGAAATTCGGCAATCGGAGCAGACGAAAATCCGAAATTCGGAAATTCGAAAATCCGAAAATTGGAAAAAACTAAGAATATCTGAAATAATAACTAACTAATAACTATTAAATTTTAGGTATTGGAATTTCCTTGAAAGTTTGGCTGTTAATGAACTTAATATGAAATTTAGCACTAATAGTCATACTTTCAAGAAAATGTCAATACCTATATTTAATAGTTATTTATTATTATTTCAAACAATCTTTTTTATTTCCGAAATTCGGAAATAAGGAAGAACATTTGAAATAATAAGTTATTAATTTATAATTTTTACTTATTATAAATTATAATAAGCTAGTGTATATTGGATGTATATTGTATGTATACTGTGTGTTTACATACAATATAAGCACAGTATATGCACACCCAGTATGCACACACACATACATACAATATGCATATATACAGTCACACACTGCAAAGGTCAGAAATAAGGAAAAACATTTGAAATAATAATAGCTTATTATAATTTATAATAAGTAAAAATTATAAATTAATAACTTATTATTTCAAATGTTCTTCCTTATTTCCGAATTTAAGAAATAAAAAAGAATATTTGAAATAATAAATAACTATTAAATATAGGTATTGAAATTTTCTAGAAAGTAAGACTATTAGAGTTGAGCGAACCCGGACTGTAAAGTTCGGGTCCGTGCCGAACTTTGGGGTGTCTGGGACCCGGACCCGAACCCGGACTTTTCAAAAAAAGTCCGGGTTCGGGTCCGGGGTTCTGGTAATTTTAATAAAAGTTCAGAAAATTGCTGTAAAAAAGTCCTGGAAGGTCCTAGAGGTCTGCAAAAGGATGGAAAATGGGGGTAAGGGTGGGGCAAGTGCCCTACAAAGAAATTGGGACAGGGAAATAACTAAAAGCATTTTTAAAAAAAATTTAAAAATGGAGCTGGATTTGGACCATCTTCAAACTGTGTCTGAAAAGTATTAATTAACGGTAGAAGCCATATCACTGTTCTAAAATCATCTTCAAACTTTGTCAAAAAAGTATAAATAAGCAGGGAAAACCCATATCACTGTTCTGCAAGCATCTGGAAACTGTGTGTAACACTTTAACTAAAACCGGGAGGAACCATATCCCTGTTCTGCAAAAATCTGGAAACTGTTTAGAACACTTTACCTAAAACCGGGAGGAACCATATACCTGTTCTGCAAACATCTGGAAACTGTTTAGAACACTTTATCTAAAACCGGGAGGAACCATATACCTATTCTGCAAACATCTGGACACTGTTTAGAGCACTTTCCATAAAACCGGGAGGAACCATATACCTGTTCTGCAAACATCTGGAAACTGTTTTGAACACTTTACCTAAAACCGGGAGGAACCATATACGTGTTCTGCAAAAATCTGGAAACTGTTTAGAACACTTTACCTAAAACCGGGAGGAACCATATACCTGTTCTGCAAACATCTGGAAACTGTTTAGAACACTTTACCTAAAACAGGGAGGAACCATATACATGTTCTGCAAACATCTGGAAACTGTTTAGAACACTTTACCTAAAACCGGGAGGAACCATATACCTGTTCTGCAAACATCTGGAAACTGTTTAGAACACTTTATCTAAAACCGGGAGGAACCATATACCTATTCTGCAAACATCTGGACACTGTTTAGAGCACTTTCCATAAAACCGGGAGGAACCATATACCTGTTCTGCAAAAATCTGGAAACTGTTTAGAACACTTTACCTAAAACCGGGAGGAACCATATACGTGTTCTGCAAAAATCTGGAAACTGTTTAGAACACTTTACCTAAAACCGGGAGGAACCATATACCTGTTCTGCAAAAATCTGGAAACTGTTTAGAACACTTTACCTAAAACAGGGAGGAACCATATACATGTTCTGCAAACATCTGGAAACTGTTTAGAACACTTTACCTAAAACCGGGAGGAACCATGTACATGTTCTGCGAACATCTGGACACTGTTTAGAACACTTTACCTAAAACCGGGAGGAACCATATACCTGTTCTGCAAACATCTGGATCTGTTTAGAACACTTAACCTAAAACCGGGAGGAACCATATACCTGTTCTGCAAACATCTGGACACTGTTTAGAACACTTTACCTAAAACTGGGAGGAACCATATACCTGTTCTGCAAACATCTGGACACAAGATTTGTCAAAGGTCTACAAACGTCTTGTCCATATACCAAGGAGGGCCAAAATCCATTTCACAAGATTTGTCAAA
>BLSH010160066.1:70765-95404 GCA_018402905.1 Glandirana rugosa
TTCACGGTAAAGAAGTCACGACAGTGTACTCTTCTATCTTATTTTATAAAGGTTTTTACACTCCCCACATGAGTGAAAACACTCTATGACGCACACACACACATATATATATATATATATATAACTCGTCCCACTCCTAACCTAACACTATGAGTAGAAGGGGTGGGATCTCCGTCCCCGTAAATCTTCGTCCTCGTTGTCGTAAAACAGACTTTTTTACGAACTGTACACATTTACGCAGATTTGCGTGTAATCGGGATCCGCACAAATTGTGAACTCACAATTAAGATAAAGTCACCGATCTTATTTAATAATAAGACCGGTGTCAGTTCTCTCTTTACGAGGTTTCCTCAACACTAAAAGTTCCACGGTTTATCTATAATGTTGTTATCTATTTTATAATATTGAAAAAATAACAAGGTATAGTTTGTAATTTTCTAAAAAGAATTATTTTAGTCATGTAAAAAAAGTACTTGTCCGAGAACTAACTTTACAGGGATTATGTACACATGACGTTGTAATATCTATTTGGCACCTTGAAAATCACAACTCCTTTGGAGCATTTCTCTCTTGACTGTGGCCAGAATAATAATTTATTCTAGCCACTGAAATAGAATTAACACTCAAGTGTTAAACACGCCTAGGGCTAATGTGCGTTTAGACGCATTTACACATGTCAAGCATTTTTTCAGACAAAATGCTGTTGCTCCTGCTTCTAAATGCCCCTGCCTCTAGGGTGGGGAAGATGAGTATCACAATCCAATCCTCACCCTGCTCAATATATATATATATATATATACACACACACACGCAGTATCTCACAAAAGTGAGTACACCCCTCACATTTTTGGAAATATTTTATTCTATCTTCTCATGTGACAGCACTGAAGAAATGGCACTTTGCTACAATGTAAAGTAGTGAATGTACAGCTTGTATTACAGTGTAAATTTGCTGTCCCCTCAAAATAACTAAACACACAGCCATTAATGTCTAAACCGCTAGCAACAAAAGTGACTACACCCCTAAGTGAAATTGTCAAAATTGGCCTAAAGTGTCAATATCTTGTGTGGCCACTATTATTTTCAAGCACTGCCCTAACCCTCTTGAGCATGGAGTTCACCAGAGCTTCACAGATTGGATACCTCTTCCACTCCTCCATGACGACATCATGGAGCTGGTGGATGTTAGAGACCTTGCGCTCCTCCACCTTCTATTTGAGGATACCCCACAGATGCTCAATAGGGTTAATGTCTGGAGGCATGCTTGGCCAGTCCATCACCTTTACCCTCAGCTTCTTTGGCAAGGCAGTAGTCGTCTTGGAGGTGTGTTTGGGGTCGTTATGTTGGAATAGTGCCCTGTGGCCCAATCTCCGAAGGGAGGGGATCACGCTCTGCTTCAGTATGTCACAGTACATGTTGGAATTCATGGTTCCCTCAATGAACTGTAGGTCCCCAGTAATGGCAGCACTCATGCAGCCCCAGACCATGACAGTCCCACCACCATGCATGACTGTAGGCAAGACACACTTGTCTTTGTACTCCTCACCTGGTTGCCGCCACGCAAGCTTGACACCATCTGAACCAAATAAGATTATCTTGGTCTCATCAGACAACAGGACATGGTTCCAGTAATCCATGTCCTTAGGTAGCTTGTCTTCAGCAAACTGTTTGTGGGCTTTCTTGTGCATCATATTTAGAAGAGGCTTCCTTCTGGGATGACAGCTATGCAGACCAATTTGATGCAGTGTGTGGCGTATGGTCTGAGCACTGACAGACTACCTCCCACCCCTTCAACCTCTGCAGCAATTCTGGCAGCACTCATATATCTATTTCCCAAAGACAACCTCTGGATATGATGCTGAGCACGTGCACTCAATTTCATTGGTCGACCATGGTGAGGCCTGTTCTGAGTGGAACCTGTCCTGTTAAACTGCTGTATGGTCTTGGCCTTGCTCAAACCTACTGTTGCAGTCAGGGCCAGGACAAGAGATGGGCAGCAGGAGGGGCATCCAGTGGTGTATTTTGGTTTTGTGCTGCCCTAGGCAAGACTAAAATTGGGCACCCCATCTAAATTTGTCCCACCCCTTCCAGTTAAAATACGCCCCTCCACCTGTAAGCCCCACCCCTTCCTCTTTAGGCGCCGCCTCTTTCTATTAGAGCCCCACCTCTTTAGAGGGGTGAGAGAGAGGGGGTGAGAGAGAGGGGATGAGAGAGGGAGGGACAGAAAGAGAGAGGGGGGTTGGGGAGAGAGAGAGGGGGTGAGAGAGAGGGGAGGATAGAGAAGGGGGTGAGAGAGAAGGGGTGAGAGAGAAGGGGGTGAAAGAGAGAAAGAGGGGGTGAGGGTAAGAGACAGAGAGAAATCAGTGCAAACAGCCAGCTGAACAGTGTATGGTAGGACAGACCTGAATGGATGGAGGGATCCCTTGCTCACCACTTTACCAAGGAAGTAGAATGGGACTCAGACTTTTGGGCTGGTGGAACTGCCAACAGGAACTTCAGCAAGCTGCACAGGTGTAGGACAAATCCCCAGCTTGCCTGCCAGTCTCTGCATTGGAATGGAAAGACACTAGGGAGCCGTCAGACCCCACCTCTCCCTTGCTCACATCCTCGCTGCAGAAAAGTAAGCCAGCCACAAGCAGCCAAGCTGGGAGTAACCCAGTGTAGATAATAAGACTGCATCAGAGCCGGCCATCCTCATGGGAAATGGAGCTTTGCTGTGACGGGGGGAGTTGGTGGAGCTGCAGGTAAAATCACCCAGGAACCGCTGAGCTGGCTTGCTCTGAAGACTGCTCACACCCACGTATGTCCCTTCTTCCTGGGGGTGATGCCGCCACCCTGAAAAACTCTGCCCAAGGCAAATGCCTTGTTTGCCTGATGAAAGATACGCCGCTGGGAACAGCTTCTTGGATGCAGCGGCTTATTGTAGGGATGGGGACATGGGCTGTGCTCTCTTTGTTCTTAGTGGTGTTCGCATGAATACAGGAGTGTTGCACTGGCAGGAAGGAAGAGAGGGTTTGAGAACACAACCTGCACGTAAATATATTAGTGGAAAAGGGAAAATGAGCTACCTACATGTAGTGCAGGTCTTTACATATGCCTCAAAGAACATGAAATTCCACAAAATGTAATAAAACTGTACATTTTTATTCAATAAATAGATACAAATAGATCAAGTAAAAAACACCTTAAAAGGGTGTATAGTATCATACAAACTTTGCAGTCACATGTTTACATATATTTATCATGGGCATGCTTGATCTGGTGATGCGTTTCAAAGACTTCTACTTCTTCAAAGACCATACCAAGTAATACTAATGATGTTTCACCAAAGGCACTGTTGTGGTTGATAGAAAACTAGGTACAAAAGAGACTAGAGAAACCTAGAGTGAACAAATCACCAGATCCAGATGGCTTACACCCAGGAGTCATTAGGGAACTTAGCTCAGTTGTAGCCAAGCTACTATTTCTTAAATGTATTATTTATTTATTCTTAAATACATCTTACTGCCTGATTGACGTACAGCAATTTACAAAAAAGGGTCAAGATGTATACCAGAAAAATACAGACCAATCAGCCTAACAATAATAGTATGTAGTAAACAGTGAAGAATTATTCATAAATTTGACTGTGATAAAAGTATTTCAAGCTACAACCAGCAGGGATTTATGCAAAGCCATACTTTTCATACTAACCTGTTACCTTTCTATGAGGAAGTAAGTAAGAAATTGGACGGTGGAAGTCCAGTGAATGTATTTTATTTAAATTTTGCTAAAGCATTTGATACTGCACATAATGAATCTATAAAACAAAATTAAATTGTATGTACATGGATAGAAGTTGGTTACATGAATGGGTCCAGAGAGCAGTGGTAAATGACTAATTCTCTAAATGGTCTCACCTTTAATTTGAAAAATAATAATGCACATATTTTGCAGGAAAAAAGTGTGAATTTATTATTTTTTAAAACAGGAGCCTTCAAATATTGGACCCTGCATTGTGTGTGCAATTTCAGGGTCCTGCACACACTGCCTACAGCTCTGTTTCTGTATCTCTGTATGGGTTTCATTTTCAGGGCTGTAAGTAGTGTGAATAAACTATGGGTGTGCTGATCAGCGCACTTGCTATTCATTTAAACTAAAAGTCTGTTGCAGTGGCAGTAGGTCCTTCATTTACAGATTCCACTGAATGAAAGACGTGGCTGTGTGGGCGGAGCCATTTTAAAATGTGACAGCAGGGTAGGGAAAAGACCCGCTATCACATTGAGGGGGGTCACTGAGGAGGAGACGGTAAGAACTAGAACATGTTAATTAGGGTGTAACATGTAAACAATATTTTTTAAAAAGGTTTTAAAGATTAACTTAGTCTTTAAAGTTGAAGTTAAGTCCACTTTTTAACTTGTACCTACAGGTAAGCCTATATAATAAGGCTTACCTGAAGGTACACCAAATATCTTCTAAACTTGCACTGTTTAGGTGGTGTTCACACAGCATGCAGCTGGTGACATCACCAGCGCATGCGCTCTAAAGGGACAGCATACCCATGCCATACCTTCAGAGCTCTGAATGCGCGGGAGTGATGTCATCGTGGCCCTGGTCATTCATACAGCCGGAGTCTGCAGATCGGGAATGAAGACCGGGTGAAGATTAAAGCAAGGGGGAGCCATTACAGTGCTGTGCTGGAGGACTCCATATCCAGGTAAGTCTGTCATAATGTGCCAGTATGCACAGCAGTGTGCAAAAATACACTGTTTGTGAATGGGCCCTGAGATGTCTTCCTCAGGAAGCATAATTTACAGAGCCATGGGAATTATTACAGAAAAAAAAATCACACATACATACTGTGAGTTGAAATGGATAGACCTGTCTTTTTCCAACCTTATAAACTTGTAACCTGATAAATTTCTACCTCCTATCAATTTGTTTGGGAGGGTTTAGTTCAAATTAATTATATCATGGATTACAGCATACATACAGAATGTATTGTAACTTAGTAAAAATAACTTTAATATAATTATCATCTGGAATGAGATTAACAATCATGACGTTTGTGTAAGTTATTGTTAAAGTGGTAGTAAACCCCCACTACTGTTTTTACCTACAGGTAAGTCTATAATAAGGCTTTCCTGCAGGTAAAATGAATATCTCCTAATCCTACATGGTTTAGGAGATATTCGCCCTGCATGCAGCCGCTGACATTAGCGATGAATGTGCTCTGATGATCTGGCGGAGGCTGCCGGAAAATCAGAGCTGGCTGCCGGAAAGGAGAGCTCCCGCATGCATGTGCGAGAATGATGTCACGTGGCTCCGGCCACTCACAGCGCCGGAGCCGCGTACCCGGAAGAAAGAAGAGGACCATCATGTCAGCGTCCTTAGCGCTGACCAACTCGGGCATCGGGGGCCTCGTTCTAAGGTAAGTATTTCATAATATGTTAGTATGCGATGCATACTAACATATTATATATTGTCTTGCAGGATTTTTTTTTTTTTATTCAGGCGGGTTTACTACTGCTTTAATGGTAGAAAAAGTAATATTTATTATATTGCCTATTCATACCTATTTCCCTATTATGGTATAATAAAAAAAAAAATTAACTAAAATAAAACAGCATGACAATAAAACATTAAAAATACCGTGCTGTCTTGGAGTTACAACAGAATGTGTAATTATAAAAGCCTAACCTTTACTTTCCTTTAAACTGCTATAATCTATTTTAAGTTAAAGTGGTAAGTGGAGTGAAATGAACTGCGTACCTAATAAATAATTACCAAAAAAGAAGCAGGAATGTAAGTCAGTTCACATGCAATATAACAGCTTTTACTAGCAACTGAAAAATCTCTCTGGGTTTGTATAAAAAAAAAAATCTATTCTCTCCTCCAAGGTAATGCAGTTTGTGTACTGTCTTGTCATAGATGAGTTATTGCCAGTCATGCACCGCTCCAGTGAAGCAAGAAAGAAAATCTAAAACCACACAAAATGCTGTTAGATGTGATAACCTTTCAGAATGGGCACATATAATATTTCCTGCTGTCGTGCCGTAAGGTGAACTCTCCTAATGTGCCAAGAAAGGCTCTTTATTGGCCATTTAACTCATCACGTCTAAGCAAAATGCTCATATTTTGTTGGCTGGTGTGCTGCAGTAATCCGTAATCCTGTGCCAGGTGTTATTAGTTTTGGCAGGGCAGTTTGTTAAAAGAGAAATAAGAAATTCAATGTCTTATTTAAGATATCTGTACAGAAAAAGTATGCCAAAGGATTAGCTAAAAGTGTGCTTATGCTGGTTTAAGGGATAGCTTTCATAAAATAAGACATTCAATGTTTTTATACATAAAACAGTTTGTAAAGTATGCATTCATTATGTTAAGTGAATTTTATCCTATTCCATCTTTCGCTAAGTTCTAGACCCCTATCTAGCCTCCTTTGTGCCCCCTGGTCCATTATTTTCCTTTTTTTTACATCACCTACTGCTCCATTAGTTATGTCACATATCTTTAAAGCAAAACTTTACCCATAACAACTTGATAAAAAATAATGTTCTTCAGCCAGGAAAATACATTCCACATTAAAGTGTTTGTGAACCCAAATCTGTAAATCACTGACAGCCCCTCTATTATAATTAGGCATACCACACTGTATAAGTCTTTTATTAAAACGAAGCATGTAAATACCTTTTTAGAGTAATTTTCAGGCCAGTCACGTGACTCGTGGCCGCTCTACACCTCTGATACATGGCTACTGTGGGAGGGGCCAAGATCTCCCTCTGACGTTAGCCGGGCAGGTCACATTGCCACTAAGCCCCTCCTGCAGTAGCCCTGGAGACTGTATGCACATCACGTGACCGGCCTGAAGACAGCTCTAAAAATGTATTTACATGCCTCGTTTTAATAAAAGACTTATACGGTGTGGTATGCCTAATTATAATAGAGGGGCTGGCAGTGAACATTTCTAAAATTTTATTTCTAATAATAGCGTCAGGGGGGCGGAGCAGCCCTGATTATCGTGATCCGCACAGAGAGGGGGACGCAGGAAGGATCAGCCAGGTTTTTTTTACAGTTTGGAGAGGAGCAGATTAGACAGCACAAGCACTGTGCTGCTTAATCTGCTGTAAGGGAACATGATCTCTTTTTTTTTTTTAGGTTAACAAACACTTTAATAATTATGCTATCAAAATTAGTTTGTGCTGTAAATTGCCTCCAGCATCGCCCCTATTTCTTCTTGCTGTAGGCTGCCATTTTGCTGTAGCCCAGAGCACCTGAACAGCAGTAAATCATAAAGTGGAACTAAACCCATTGATGTAACAGTTTCAAAAAATAGTTAGGGCCCTTTCACAGGGGCTTTTAAGTTTTCTGTTTGCTCAGCGGGGAACGCTCCGCTCATCCTCGCTGAGCTGACGGATGACAATTTCATCTCCGCTCACTGAACGGAGATGGAACTGTCAGAGCCCCCGCTCTGCTCTATGGAGATCGGGTGACAACAGACCGTCTGTCCGTTGTCATACGATCCGCTCTGAGAAGATTCTACAGACAGATGGAAAATAGATTTCCTTCCGTCTGGATTTCACGGACAGGATCGGATCGGAGAGTGGCGGATGTCAGTGGACATGTCTCCGCTGACATCCGCCGCTCCATAGGGCTGCATGGAGTGTCTGTTCAGGTCCTCATGTCTGTTTCTCAGGCGGAACCTAGGGTCCTTTCACACGGGCATTCCATTTTTTTGTTCAGTTCAGTCACTTTTTTTTTGACATCCGTTTTCATGTCCGCTGACATCCGTTTTTTACAAAAAAAGAAAAAGTGACTGAACTGAACTAAAAAACTGAACTGAACTGAACATGTTTTGGGGCGAAAAATGGATGTAAGCAAATCGTCCGCTAACATCCGTTTTTCGTCTGAGAATAAGGTTCTCCTCCGTCTTAAAAAACGGAACTTAATGGAGGTGGATGTCAGCGGATGATCATCCGCTAACGTTTGCTAGCCCATAGAGATACACGTATGTCCGGAATCAGGAAAAACTGACATATGGAATGCCTGCATGAAAGGACCCTAAGGGCCCTTTCACACGGGTTTTCCATTCAGGTCCGCCTGTCCGTTTTTCAGGCGGACCTGAAGGGGTGCTCCATGCAGCCCTATGGAGCGGCGGATGTCAGCGGAGACATGTCCGCTGACATCCGCCGCTCTCCGATCCGATCCTGTCCGTAAAATCCAGAAGGATGGAAACCTATTTTTCATCCATCTGTAGAATTGGAGCGGATCAGATGACAACGGACAGGCGGTCCATTGTCATCCGATCTCCATAGAGCAGAGCAGGGCTCTGACAGTTCCATCTCTGCTCAGTGAACGAAAACAAAAATGTCATCTGTCGGCTCAGTGGAGGTCAGTGGAGCGATCCTCGCTGAGCAAACGGAATCCGAAAACGGAAAAGCCCGTGTGAAAGGGCACTTACATTCCTGGAATGCCAGCATTGCTTGTGTCCTCAACCAAACTATCAAACCATCAAATGGCTGATGTCATAACTGATCACATGTGCAGCATCAGTTGTAGATCAAATAGAAGCAGCTTCCTTGGCTGTAAAGGATAGGAGGGTTTAATTTCGTTTTAAGGCTGTCAGCAGATCAGTCTCTACAAATTTGTGTCTAAAAATGGAGAGCAACCAAGCATGTGCAGAGCAGGGTGACATGGTGTATTGCTGGATTTTAAACAGTATAGGCACTTATTTTTAATGTTTTACATAGCCATACCTGCAAAAGGGGCCAGCCTGAAGTGATCTAGCAGAACTTATTTTTCTGACTCCATTTTAAAGGATAAGTTCACCTTTAAAAAAAATAAATAAATACACATCTTCTGCAGGTTAAAAAATGTATATTTATTATTATTATTATTTTATTTATTTTTTTTGCTTGGAGCCTGTAAAACATTGCACCTGCCATCAGCAGATCTCAGGTGCCATGCAGGACTCCTGAAGATTTGTCAGTGTATCTGTCTGCTGGTACCTTGTATGGGCAGACAAATACACACTGACAGGAAGAGACAAAGAACTGCCAAACAGTGCCCAACAGTGCTCAACAGTGCCATGGTAGTTCATTAAGAACTACAAGCCAACAGCCACAAAGGACACCGGTACTTGGAGTTTCCAATTTACAGAACTCTTGAATGAATGATGCGGCTGGGCGGGCAGAGCCCTGCATGGTCGCGTTATTTTAAAACAGTTACAGCGGGCGCCCAGAGAAGATGCCCACTCGCTGTCACTGGGAGGAGGAGAGGCTGCAACTGTTGGAACCTGTTACATGTCCCACCCTAAATATAGGTGGAACATGTAACATGTTCTAAAAGGAGGACTTCTCCTTTAGACAGCCATTCTTCCACAAAAACTGATTGTACAGAGATGCACTGTAAAGGTTTTGTTCTTTTAGTCATGATTACTGACAACATTCTAGCAACTTTCTGCTGGATTACTCATGCATTTCAGTAGTGCAAACACCTGGGAAAAATTGTGTGATGCAGAGTTTTCTTATGCAGTTACCTTTAGAACTAAAGCTGGAGGAAGCCTGATGCCGTTGATCTCCCAATGATGCATACAGGAGGCAGGATACCTATGCTGCTAGTGTCGAAGTAGTGTTGGGGTTCATTTTTTTTTCTATTCACAATGTAGCTTTTTTCACATTAGCGGTATGGAGTTGTGGATCACTTTTCAAAGCATAATGAAAGGAAGTTAGCAGACATTCAGAAGACGATACTGCTGCCTACTGAAGCTTTTTTTTAAAATTTGCTGAGTAGTGTCTGGCTGACAGTTGCAGTCCGACTCAATTCACTTATGCCTCCTGTCAAACTTTGCATGTAGTGTTAAAATTGCTGCCCCATGATACAAAGCATCACGGTCATGGCAACATGTACTCCTCAGAGTAGCACTATTCCACTTGTAGGTAGACAGTTGGAGGCAGCAAAAACATTGATCAGCTGCCTGTTTTTTCCATCCCCTGACCACCTGTGTGAACCTGTAAGATATTCTACACAATTTACATTTTTGTCAGCTTTTGAATGGAAGGAAAGTCCATGGATAGTTTGGATGGTGGTTGGATGTATTGTTTTCCTGGGTGCCACCGGAACCCCAAAGTCTTCAACAATCTTCATTAAAAGCCAAGCAGTATCCTTCTACCTTGTAAGCTGAGAGCAACTACCTCGCTACAGAGTCATTGAATGGCCTCAAACTTGCATGCATCTTCTTCTGTACAAGCTTTGACCATAAATCAAGGTGTTTCTGTTCAATGCACAGTTTGCCCTTGCTAGCCAACATCTCAAAGTTGATCTCCATTAAAGTTTAAATCTCTCTTGCAGTGGGGCTGCACTTGCACTGCTAGAGTTAATTGCTTGTTTAGGTCTAGGTGACATAGAAAAGTAGAATTACCTACCCAATCCTCCATTCCACCGCACAGTCCTCCTCCGGAGCATGGGGCGCCGCCTGCATGGGGAGCAGTGGACCAAGCAAGTAGAAGTGCTTTTGCCAGCCCCTAGACAAAATAAGCAGTTAACCCTTGCAACGTTGGCCAGCCCCACTGCAAGGAGGAATTTTCAAGTTCCCAGGAAGAGGGCTTTAAGGTGATTGTAAAATCAGAAGGTTTTTTTTAAATCTTAATGCATTCTATGCATTAAGATAAAAAGCCTTCTGTGTGCAGCAGCCCCCCTAATACCTTCCTGAGATCCCTCTAGATCCAGCGATGTTGCAGAAATGTCTCGGCTGCCCGGGACTCCTCTTCTCATTGGCTGAGACAGCAGCACGGCGCCATTGGCTCCGGCTGCTGTCAATCAAAGTCAGTTGTCTGAATGGACACAGGGAACTGTGACACAGCTCGGGTGCCCCCCATTGCAAGCTGCTTGCTGTGGGGGCACTCAACGGGAAGGAGGGGCCAGGAGCACAGAAGTGGAACCAGACAAGAGAAGGATCCAGGCTGCTCTGTGCAAATTCACTGCCTAGAGCAGGTAAGTATAACATGTTTGTTTTTTGTTTTTGTTTTTTTTTAAAAAGAGACTTTACAATCACTTTAATCATTGTAAGAAAAAAAAAACAACAACGTAAATTGCTCAACGGCAATAAAACATGAAAACTTTCATAAGGTAAATACTTTAGAGCATATTTATTTATTTATTTTTGCAATACAGCTTTAGGGACATAACTTGCCTGTAGTGAAATGTATCCAATTTTCACCTGGCTGATGCATAATGTAGGAATCTTCTCTCCATTGCTGCTGGGTCATCCCCTCAATACTGATCTTCCAGCACTGTTGGCGTTAAAATCAGCCGCTGCACATTTAAAAGAGTTGTGTGCTTATCTGCTCCTTCTGCCTATCTCCTCCATTCATAGAACTTGTGCAGGTTTTTTTTTTTCTCAAAGCAAAGGAAGGGCAGCTGAATGACAAGATCCACTTCCTCCAATCACAGAGGTATGCATTCTGGGGAAGATTCCTCACTCCTGCAGGCTTCATCCCTGCTGCTGCTAAGATTGGTCCCATGCAGCCACTTTACATTTTTACAGGTCACTAATTGCAGCACATGATGTATCTCTATGTTGTTTTATTAATTTTGTCAACAGCAGTTTGTATAATATTCCTTTAATAATGTTGTTTTAGTCAAACATCACGAACAGGAATAAAATCACAGTGTGCCTTTAGGAAAATGACAGACATATGCAAAACATAATGCAAAGTTGTTGTGCAATGACACAGTCTATTCAATAAACATGGTAAAAGGCACAACTGAATTACAAGGCACAAGGTCATTATAACCTATTAGAGTTAGCACATCAGGGAATATACGCAATCTATAGTCAGATTATTAGAACTGGATTTTTCTGCTCCCAGTGGCATACAGTACCTTAAGAAATATGCCTAAGAATATATTTGTGTGCAGCATGCCAATATGTAAGATATTGTTTACTTGCGTAAAGCGATATGAAAACCCAAAAGCAAACATTTATTATATTTTAGGTTACCAATTCTTAGGCTGGATTCACACCTATGCATTTTTAGTGCTTTTTGCATTTTGCAGATTTGCACTACAGAACGTGTTCCATAGGAAACCTTGTTAAATGGACTGTAGTGAAAATCTGCAAAATGCAAAAAGCACAAAAAATGCAAAGATGTGAATCCAGCCTTAGTTGTGATGGTTGCATTTATTATTTTATTTTTACACTTTGTCTCTTTTCACCTGCAAAGTATTAGCTGGAGTTTGGCTTCAATTTGTTAGTGTATCTAAATCTGCAAGTACATCTAACACTATCCTCTCCCCAGATTGACAATTCTGCTGTCCAAGGCATCTCTGTTGCTCCTTCATCCAGAGTGTAGGCCCCTAATGCAGGGGGTGTGTTATTGGACAGATGCCCAGGTTTAACCTCTTGCTTACTGGGCACTTAAACCCCCCTCCTGCCCAGACCAATTTTCGGCTTTCAGCGCTGTTGCATTTTGAATGACAATCGTGCGGACGTGCGACGTTGTACCCAAACAATTTTTTTTTTATCAGGCCTGCGATATTGCAGCGGACATGTCGGACATTTTTGACACTTAATACAGCGATCAGAAATTTAAATATCCACTGGATTACTGTATAATGTCATTGTCACTGGATGTCACTGGATTACTGTATAATGTCATTGACAGTGAAGGGGTTGACACTAAGGGGGCAGTGAAGGGGTTAACTGTGTTCCCTCATTTTGTTCTGTGTGAGGTCTGGGCTGGCCTGGACTTAACAGATCTAACGGATCCCAGTGACAGGGATCAGTAGATCTGTCATGTCCCCTGTCACAGAACGGAGAACTGCTGTGTTTATATTGGCGGTTCCCCGTTCTGCAGTTCTGTCAGGCGATCGCGGGTCATGAGCGGACATCGAGTCCGCCCGACCCGCAGGCACCCCCACACAGCGTGCGGCGGGCGCACGCGCCGCCGCCAGGGGCTCGCCGGGAGCGTGCACAGGGGACGACGTCCACGGATGTCGTCCTGGAAATTCAGATCCGCGCTGGAGCCGTACTTCGGCAATAGAGTGGATCTGAAGGAGTTAAACAGAGGGAAAAAGCCTAAAAAAGACAACTAATGTCAGTCACCACATCTAATGATTAGTAAGCTGCAATAGAATATATTTTTTGGGGAGTTTAATGCTGCTTTAAGTATTACAAACAAAGATCAATGGTACACACTATAGAAGCCAATAAGAACTCAAATTCTATTATTTCAGATTTTTACCTCTTTTAGAGCTGTATGCTAAAAATACCATTGCTATCTATAGAAAGCAGACCCAAACTGCTAAAGGAGTTTTGTAACACAGAAATGTAGGAATGAGGTTCGGGTCTACCATGGGTTTAAAGTGAACCCTGGGTGTTCGAGGTTCCCAGACTCAACTGACTAATGTGGGGTTTCAAGTCAATACCTTGTGTGTTGGCGTGTTTTATGCACACATGCGTGCAGCCTATTGCACAAAGGTGTGCACACCAAAGCTCAAAGCCATGATGAATGGTGGGTGTGGCCAGATTGTGGTTACAGTGGGAGGGGCTTAAAGAGATGTGGTTAAATAAAACAAAAGCCTTCCTGTACCCATAAAATATGCTTTTGGTGCTCCCTCCTGCAGTAGGGTGCTTTCACACTGATGCAGTGCGATTTCCCACACCATTGGTGTGGCACAATGCACCTGCAGTTTTCGCGTGGGTTAGCTGCGGTATGCCATAGACTTATATTATGTACCACAGTTTTGATGCGCTTTCTGAAACAAAAAATGGAAAGCTTGGTTTTGGTGAGCTTTCAGAAAGGGCATCAAAACCGTGGGACATGATTGAAGTCTATAGCAAAGTGCAGCTAACCTACCTGAAAGCCACAGGTGCACTGTGCTGCAGCCATGGTGCTGGAAAACCACACTGCATTAGTCTGAAAGCCAAGCCATTAATTACTACTGACCTCTGAACTCTCTGTTAATAAAGGTGAAGGGCGGGGCATAAAATGTCCCCACCCCCACCACCTATGGGAGCGTGACAGACAGAAAAATGAATTTGAATTAACCACTTGACCACTGGGCACTTAAACCCCCTTAACAACCAGACCGATTTTCAGCATTCAGTGCTCGCACATTTTGAATGACAATTACTCAGTCATGCAACACTGTACCCATATTTTTTTTTGTTGTCCTTTTTTCGGAACAAATAGAGCTTTCTTTTGGTGGTATTTAATCATCACTGGGTTTTTTTTATTTTTTGCGCTATAAATGAAAAAAGACTGAAAATATTGTAAAAAATGCATGTTTCTTTGTTTCTGTAATAAAATTTTGCAAATTAGTAATTTTTGGTCATACATTCTGCCCAAAATTTATACTGCTACATATCTTTGGTAAAATAACCCAAATTAGTGGATATTATTTGATGTATGTGAAAATTAGAGTCTACAAGCTATGGTTCCAATCACTGAAAATGTATCTCAACTGATCACACCTGATATATTGAAGGCCTATCTCATTTCTTGAGACACTAACAAGCCAGGAAAGTACAAATACCCCCCAAATGACCCCTTTTTGGAAAGTAGACATTCCAAGGTATTTAGTAAGAGGCATGGTTAGTTTTTTTGAAGTTGTCATTTTTCCCACAATTCTCTGCAAAATTAAGATTTTTTTCACAAAATTGTCATATTAGCAGGTTATTTCTCTCACATGGCATGTGCATACCACAAGTTACACTCCAAATTACATTCTGCTACTCCCTGAGTATGGCGATACCACATGTGTGAGACTTTTACAAAGCCTGGCCACATATAGAGGCCCAACATCCAAGTAGCACCGGTGTACCAGAAGCATAAATTAAACATCTAATGTCCTGACAATCTATCACACTTTTTAAGGCCCTGTAGCACCAGGACAATAGAAAAGCCCACAAAATGACCCCATTTTTGAGAGAAAACACCCCAACAAATAATCTATGAGGCATAATGAGTCTTTTGAATGGTTCTTTTTTTCCAGAAGTTTTTGGAATTACACATCTCATTTCTCAACCACCTATTACACTTTTGAAGGCACTGGGACACCAGCATGTTCATAGCAAAATGACATCCCCGAAATACATTTTACTACTCCTCCTGAGTATGGAGATAAATGTGTGAGACTTTTACACAGCCTGGCCACATACAGAGGCCCAACATCCATAAATTACGCATTTAATTTCCTGACAACCTATCACATTTTTTGAAGGCCCTTCATATTTCTAACACATAGCATGTACATTCCAAGAATTACACCCCAAAATACATTCTGCTGAGCAAAAGGGTAAACAAAAGATTACCTGTGGTTTTAGTAGTGCAGTTGTCCACAGGAGGAGACCACTGATCCAGGCAGCAGGCAGGGACATGGTCAGAGACAGCAAATGGAATTGTCCAGGCAGCAGGCATGAATATTGTCCATAGTCAGTACAGGCAGGGATACTGTCCATATGCAGTTAAGGGTCAGTGCAGGTAGAGATATTGCCAAAATATGGTCCTGGTAGCAGGAAAGAATGGGGACCGGGGTAGAGGCTTCTCTGGTAGATCCAGGCAGCAGGCAGGGATGTGGTTGGTGACAGCAAATGGAATTGTCCAGGCAGCAGGCAGGAATATTGTCCATAGTCAGTACGGGTAAGGGACAAGGAAAAAATGAGCACTCCTGGGGAAGAGTGCAAATCAGCGTTACAATCTTCAAACAAAGATAAATAAAATCCCTATGTATTAAATGGTTTTAAAGAATAATGTGTGTGAAACACAATGATCTACAATTTAGTGATCTCGAACCATGTGTAATCCACTGCTGGCATACAAACATAGGAAAATGTCATTTGTGTGCGGAACACACTGTCTCTGGTTGCTGCTTGCATTTAACAGATAGGTATAAGGCTGCTTCTGGCAAAGGCTGGGATGCCCGGGGTGGGAACTGGAAAAAGAAGAAAATAAAAAGCGCCAGACCTTATCTAGTGCAGTTGTTTTCAGCAACGGGGTATTTGTTTTTAAATAGCCCATTGTTGAAATAAACCCTGCTGCACTAGATACAGTCTGGCACTTTTTGTTTTCTTCTTTTTCCAGTACAGGCAAGGATACTGTCCATATACAGTCCAGGATCAGTGTAGGTAGAGATATTGCCAGCAATGCCAAAATATTAGTAGGCAGAAACATGGTCCATAGTACAGGTAGCAGGCCAGTAAAGAATGGGGACAGGGGTAGAGGCTTCTCCCACCCAAATCTCCTTGAAGCCTCCAAGTCTCCAGACCCTAATCCGGGAATGAGAAAACTTTTCTTCATCCAGAAAAACAATTCTGGAGCCCCTCACATATGTGAGACCCCTGTGTTATGAATCCCACTACTCCAGAGTAAAAGATCAGTACAAGAGTCAGGCAAAAATGTGGTCAAACAGTCCAGGGTCAGTTCCAGAGCAGGCAGAGGTAGGTACAGTTTAGCATTAGGCAGAAGTGTGGTCGTACCACAGGCCAGGGTCAGTTCCGGAGCAGGTGGAGGTATATTTAGCGTTAGGCAGAAACGGGGTTATATAACAGACCAGGGTCAGTTCCAGAGCAGGCAGAGGTATTTTTAGCATGAGGCAGAAACATGGTCGTATAGCAGGCCAACGTCAGTTCTGGGGAAGGCAGCCGTATGTACAGTGCAGTGCAGTGGCATAAGGGGTGTGGAGGTAAATGACAATTACGTTTACCATGCTTCACTAATAATGTAGAGAAGTATGGTAACCACGTAACAGTCACCTATACAGAGGCCTGGATGGGAAGGGCATTGGGGACAAAAATACGAGGTGTCTCTTATAACTCCAGCTCTGGTGTACACCCGGCATCTCTTCTGGTGTCTTTGGCCTGATTCACGGGGGGGGGGGGGGGGGAGTCTCTCATGAAAGTGTCATTCATGGAGTCTGCCCATTGCCTACAGTTTTCACCTGGACACCTGCCTGGGCAGTGAAAGGGGGAAGAAGTTTTGCTGCACCTGAATTAGAGGGAAGCCACAGGGGGTTCTGAATGGCACAGGGAAGGCTGGCATGGGCCCTTTGGGGCTGAGATAACACCCCACCAGTGCTTGGCAGTGGTCTTGTGGATGGCACTGCTCTAGAGGTGGATGGCACTGCTATATAAGTGGATGGCACTGCTCTAGAGGTGGATGGCACCACACTGCTGGTTGATGCTACTGCTGTACTTGTAGCAGCCTGCTGCTCCTCACCAGAATGCCTCCTTTTCATGGGCACACTTTCCTCTTCATCTGATTCTGTAGAAGACCCACTGCTTGAAATGGGCTCATATGCAGAATCATAATCGGTCCCAGACTCAGACTCAGAGAGCTCCCCGCTGCTCTCGGCGCTCAGGCTAAGCAGCTGGCATGCCTCCTCTGTGGAGAATTTTTTTTTGCCATACTGGTGACTGTGGTGGATAGGAGCACTAGAACAGATGTGGATGCACTGATGGGTGATGATGGGGGTGCACTGCTGGGAGCTGATGAGGGTGCACTGCTGGGTGCTGATGAGTTTGCACTGATGTGTGCCGAAGAGGGTGCAGTAATGTGCACTGGTGAGGGTGCATTGATGTGCACTGATGAGGGTACAGTTATGTGCATTGATAAGATTAGACTGCTGGGTGCTGATGAGGGTGCACTTATATGCACTGATGAGGGTGCACTGCTGCATGCTGATGAGTGTGCACTGATGTGCGCTGATGAGGGTGTACTTATGTGCACTGATGAGGTTGCACTGCCGGGTGCTTATGAGGGTGCACTTATGTGCACTGATGAGGGTGCACTGCTGGGTGATAATGAGGGTGCACTTATGTGCACTGATGAGATTGCACTAATGTGCACTGATGAGGTTGCACTAATGCACTGCGGCTACAATGATTAGCTGGCACTAATGAGCACTCACTTATGGGCACTGATGTGCACTATTGGGAACTGTAATGGCACTGATGAGCACTGTAGTGGCACTGATGAACACTGTAGTAGCATTGATGGCTCAGATGAGCACTGTAGTGGCACTGATGCCACAGATGATCACTGTAGTGGCACTGATGAGCACTGTAGTGGCACTGATGGGCACAGGTGGCACCGATGGGCACAGGTGGCACTGATGGGTACTGCTGGAACCCGTGGGCACTGGTGGCACTGCTGTGGCACTGATTGGCACTGTAGTGGCACTGATGGCACAGATGAGCACTGTAGTGGAACTGATGGCGCACATGATCACTGTAGTGGCACTGATGAGCACTGTAATGGCATGGATGGGCACAGGTGGCACGGATGGGCACAGGTGGCACGGATGGGCACAGGCAGCACTGTTGTGGTACTGGAGGCACTGATGGGCACAGGCACAGGTGAGCACTGTAGTAGCACTGATGGGCACAGGTGGCACTGATGGGCACAGGTGGCACTGATGGGAACTGTAGTGGCACTCATGGCACTGTAGGGTACTGATGTGGCACTGGTGGAACTGTAGTGGCCCAGGTGGCACTGATGTGGCTCTGTAGTGGCACAGGTGGCACTGATATGGCTCTGTAGTGGCACTGGTGGCACAGATTGCTCAGTAGCACACAGATGTTGCACTGCTGAGCATGGCTGGACACTCTAAAATAGTGATAGACTTACTTCACAAGGCTCAATCTCTCTCCTCTTTTCACACGCTGCAACGGTGTGAGGAGAGGATAGAGATGAACCTTGGCTAAACCTGGATTGTTTACATTGTGATCGCTCCATCATTGGATGGAGCGATCACGTGGTAAAGAGCCGCTGCCACTGGCCCTTTCCCACGATCACGTGAACCCGGCGAGCACGAATAGTCGCGTGTGTGTGCCCCAGATCCCAGAACATCGGAGGATGTCACTGTACGTCCTCCCAGAATTAAGAATCCGCCCTGTAGCCGTCAATTGGCTGTGGGGTGGATGTTAAGTGGTTAATAATGGTTATTAGAAAAAAAAATTGTATACTTAACATTGTAAATATACAGCCATGGCCCTAGTTATGAGGTTTTGTCCCTTTGGTTGAAAGGAGATGTTATGTTGGAGTTATTTATCCCTTTCTTTGAAAAGGGATGTTATGTTTGACTTAAAGTAGTAGCTTGAGATTCAATAGCTGAGCTATATTTATGGTGATGTAATATGTTTAATACTAAGATATGAGTATCGCTTAATTTAATTTTAATTAAGTTAATTATTTACTTTTATTGAAGTTATTGATAATATAGTGCTTTGTTTATTATACCTATAATAAAGGGCCATGGCCTATTCAAATCACAGGTTCTGTAGTCAAAGTGTGTTTATTTATTAAAGCTAAGAAGTTCTGTCTGCGATCACATTACTACTGACCCTGGAACTATGCTTCACTTACCAATGACCTCTGAGTAACTTCTGAGCTCTGAGTCACTTAATTCAGTTCAGAGGTCAGTACTAAGTGAGTCAGAGTTCATTGCCTAGTGAGGCAGATTTCAGAGGTCAGTGCTAAGTGAGGTACGGTTCAGTACTAAGTGAGGCAGAATTCAGAGGTCAGTGCTAAGTTAGGCAAAGTTCAAAGGTCAGTACTAAGTGAGGCAAAGTTCATTGCTAAGTGAGGCAGAGTTCAGAGGTCAGTGCTAAGTGAGGCAAAGTTCAGAGGTCAGTGCTAAGTTAGGCAAAGTTCAGAGGTCAGTACTAAGTGAGGCAGAATTCAGTGCTAAGTTTGACAGAGTTCAGAGGTCAGTGCTAAGTGAGGAAGAGTTCAGTGCTAAGCGAGGCAGAGTTCAGAGGTCAGTGCTAAGTTAGGCAAAGTTCAGAGGTAGTTCAATGCTAAGTGAGGCAGAGTTCAGAGGTCAGTGCTAAGTGAGACAGAGTTCAGAGGTCAGTGCTAAGTGAGGCAGAGTTCAGTGCTAAGTGAGGCAGAGGTCAGTGCTAGGTGAGGCAGGGTTCACTGCTAAGTGAGGCAGAGTTCAGAGGTCCATGCTAAGTGAGGCAATGTTCAGAGGTCAGTAATAAGTGAGACCGAGTTCAGAGATAAGTGCGGCAGAGTTCAGAGATCAGTGCAAAGTGAGGCAGAGTTCAGTGATAAGTGAGGCAAAGTTCAGAGGTCAGTGCTAAGTGAGGCAGGGTTCAGTGCTAAGTGAGGCAGAGTTCAGAGGTCAGTGTTAAGTGGTCAAAGTTCAGAGGTTAGTACTAAATGAGGCAGAGTTCAGTGCTAAGTGGGGCAGAGTTTAGAGGTCAGTGCTATATGTGGCAAAGTTCAGTGCTATGGGAGGCAGGGTTAAGAGGTAAGTGCTAATTGAGGCAGGGTTCAGAGGTCAGTGCTAAGTGAGGCAAAGTTCAGAGGTCAGAACAAAGTGAGGCAGAGTTCAGTGCTAAGTGAGGCAGAGTTCAGAGGTCAGTGCTAAGTTAGGCAGAGTTCAGAGGTCAGTGCTAAGTGAGGCAGAGTTCAGTGCTAAGTGAGGCAGAGGTCAGTGCTAGGTGAGGCAGGGTTCAGTGCTAAGTGAGACAGAGTTCAGAGGTCAGTGCTAAGTGAGGCAAAGTTCAGAGGTCAGTAATAAGTGAGACCGAGTTCAGTGATAAGTGAGGCAGAGTTCGGAGATCAGTGCAAAGTGAGGCAGAGTTCAGTGCTAAGTGAGGCAAAGTTCAGAGGTCAGTACTAAGTGAGGCAGGGTTCAGTGCTAAGTGAGGCAGAGTTCAGAGGTTAGTACTAAATGAGGCAGAGTTCAATGCTAAGTGGGGCAGAGATTAGAGGTCAGTGCTATATGTGGCAAAGTTCCGTGCTACGGGAGGCAGGGTTCAGAGGTAAGTGCTAATTGAGGCAAAGTTCAGAGGTCAATACTAATGAGGTAAAGTTCAGTGCTATGTGAGGCAGAGTTCAGAAGTCAGTGCTAAGTGAGGCAGAGTGCAGTGCTAAATGAGGCAGAGTTCAGAGGTCAGTGCTAAGTGAGGCAGGGTTCAGTGCTAAGTGAGGCAGAGTTCTAAGGTCTGTGCTAAGTGAGGCAAAGTTCAGAGGTCAGTACTAAGTGAGGCAGAGTTCAGTGCTAGGTGGTGCAGAGTTCAGTGCTAAGTGAGACAAATTTCAGAGGTCAAAGCTAAGTGAGGCAGAGTTCAGGGGTCAGTACTAAGTGAGGCAGAGTTCAGTGCTAAGTGAGGCAGAGTTCAGAGGTCAGTGCAATGTGAGGCAGAGTTCAGAGGTCAGTGCTAAGTGATGCAAAGTTTAGAGGTCAGTAATAAGTGAGGCAGAGTTCAGTGCTAAGTGAGGCAGAGTTCAGAGGGCAGTGCTAAGCAAAGGCAAAGTTCAGTGCTAAGTGAGGCAGAGTGCCTAGGTCAGAGCTAAGTGAGGCAAGATTCAGAGGTCAGTACTAAGTGAGGTAAAGTTCAGTGCAAAGTGAGACAAAGTTCAGAGGTCATTGCTAAGTGAGGCAGAGTTCAGTGCTAAGTGAGGCAGAGTTCATAGGTCAGTGCTAAGTGAGGCAAAGTTCAAAGGTCAGTATTAAGCGAAGCAGAGTTCAGTGCTAAGTGAGGCAGAGTTCAGAGATCAGTGCTAAGTGAGGCAAAGTTCAGAGGTCAGTACTAAGTGAGGCAGAGTTCAGTGCTAAGTGAGGCAGAGTTCAGAGGTCAGTGCTAAGTGAGGCAAAGTTCGAAGGTCATTACTAAGTGAGGCAGCGTTCAGTGCTAAGTGAAGCAGATTTCAGTGCTAGGTGAGGCAGGGTTCGGTGCTAAGTGAGGCAGAGTTCAGAGGTCATTGCTAAGTGAGGCAAAGTTCAGAGGTCAGTAATAAGTGAGACCGAGTTCAGTGATAAGTGAGGCAGAGTTCAGAGATCAGTGCAAAGTGAGGCCGAGTTCAGTGCTAAGTGAGGCAAAGTTCAGAGGTCAGTGCTAAGTGAGGCAGGGTTCATTGCTAAGTGAGGCAGAGTTCAGAGGTCAGTGTTAAGTGGGCAAAGTTCAGAGGTTAGTACTAAATGAGACAGAGTTCAGTGCTAAGTGGGGCAGAGTTTAGAGGTCAGTGCTAAGTGTGGCAAAGTTCAGTGCTATGGGAGGCAGAGTTCAGAGGTAAGTGCTAATTGAGGAAGAGTTCAGAGGTCAGTGCTAAGTGAGGCAAAGTTCTGAGGTCAGTACTAAGTGAGGCAGAGTTCAGTGCTATGTGAGGCAGAGCTCAGAAGTCAGTGCTAAGTGAGGCAGAGTTCAGTGCTAAGTGAGGCAGAGTTCAGAGGTCAGTGCTAAGTGAGGCAGGGTTCAGTGCTAAGTGAGGCAGAGTTCAAAGGTCAGTGCTAAGTGAGGCAAAGTTCAGAGGTCAGTACTAAGTGAGGCAGAGTTCAGTGCTAGGTTGGGCAGAGTTCAGTGCTAAGTGGGGAAGAGTTCAGAGGTCAGTGCTAAGTGTGGCAAAGTTCAGTACTAAGTGAGGCAGAGTTCAGTGCTAAGTGAGACAAAGTTCAGAGGTCAAAGCTAAGTGAGGCAGAGTTCAGAGGTCAGTGCTAAGTGAGGCAAAGTTCAGAGGTCAGTACTAAGTGAGGCAGAGTTCAGACTAAGTGAGGCAGAGTTCAGAGGTCAGTGCAATGTGAGGCAGAGTTCAGAAGTCAGTGCTAAGTGATGCAAAGTTTAGAGGTCAGTACTAAGTGAGGCAGAGTTCAGTGCTAAGTGAGGCAGAGTTCAGAGGTCAGTACTAAGTGAGGCATAGTTCAGGCTAAGTGAGGCAGAGTTCAGAGGTCAGTGCAATGTGAGGCAGAGTTCAGAAGTCAGTGCTAAGTGAAGCAAAGTTTAGAGGTCAGTACTAAGTGAGGCAGAGTTCAGTGCAAAGTGAGACAAAGTTCAGAGGTCAGTGCTAAGTGAGGCAGAGTTCAGTGCTAAGTGAGTCAGAAATCAGACGTCAGTGCTAAGTGAGGCAGATTTAAGAGGTCAGTGCTAAGTGAGGCAAAGTTTAGAGGTCAGTACTAAGTGAGGCAGAGTTCAGTGCTAAGTGGGGCAGAGTTCAGTGCTAAGTAAAGGCAGAGTTCAGTGCTAATAAAACAGGTAGCAACCCGCGCTCACTCAGATATAAATAATATTGTTCCGTAAGAGAAAAAATTAAAAACTTAAAAACTAAAATAGTTTAAAGGGGCAGCACGCATAAAACAATAGATCTAAAATTGTCCAACAGAGTATGTATACAACATATGCAGCGCCAAAAAATGAGGTAGATAAATATCAGTTCATCGTTTGAAGTATGGAATTCACATATACAAATCGGTAATCTTTGTAATGATCAAGCCGTAAAAGAAGGAATAGGTGGAGGCTTACCAGATGATGGTAAAATATGCGCAGTCTTATAGTAATGGTCAGCCGGGGTTGTATCCCATCTGCTGGTGGCAAGAAGAAAAGGAAATCCGTTCAAAGATGGCCTCGGATATTGTGGGGAAATGGTCCTGGATCCTAATGGTCTGCTACTCCTGATCCATGAGGGAGAGTGGAGGGCTCCAAGGAAGAACTCAGGTCACACTTCCAATGTTCAGGTATCTCAGTGTCCGATGTGCATGAGTAGGAGAAAGAAAAACCCACAATCGTGTAATACCGTTTGACAAGGTTTATTACAGAACCGGGTTAAAAATACACTCACATATTCATAAATACAAAAGAGCTCATAAAAAGGCAGGAGATGGAGGAAACCGACGCGTTTCGGCTCAAAGGGCCGTCATCTGGGGTCGCCCTTTGAGCCGAAACGCGTCGGTTTCCTCCATCTCCTGCCTTTTTATGAGCTCTTTTGTATTTATGAATATGTGAGTATATTTTTAACCCGGTTCTGTAATAAACCTTGTCAAACGGTATTACACGATTGTGGGTTTTTCATTCTCCTACTCATGCACATCAGACACTGAGATACCTGAACATTGGAAGTGTGACCTGAGTTCTTCCTTGGAGCCCTCCACCCTCCCTCATGGATCAGGAGTAGCAGACCATTAGGATCCAGGACCATTTCCCCACAATATCCGAGGCCATCTTTGAACGGATTTCCTTTTCTTCTTGCCACCAGCAGATGGGATACAACCCCGGCTGACCATTACTATACCACTGCGCATATTTTACCATCATCTGGTAAGCCTCCACCTATTCCTTCTTTTATGGCTTGATCATTACAAAGATTACCGATTTGTATATGTGAATTCCATACTTCAAACGATGAACTGATATTTATCTACCTCATTTTTTGGCGCTGCATATGTTGTATACAGAGTTCAGTGCTAAGTGGCAGAGTTCAGAGGTCAGTGCTAAGCAAAGGCAAAGTTCAGTGCTAAGTGAGGCAGAGTGCCTAGGTCAGAGCTAAGTGAGGCAAGATTCAGAGGTCAGTACTAAGTGAGGTAAAGTTCAGTGCAAAGTGAGACAAAGTTCAGAGGTCATTGCTAAGTGAGGCAGAGTTCAGTGCTAAGTGAGGCAGAGTTCATAGGTCAGTGCTAACTGAGGCAAAGTTCAAAGGTCAGTATTAAGTGAAGCAGAGTTCAGTGCTAAGTGAGGCAGAGTTCAGGGGTCAGTGCTAAGTGAGGCAAAGTTCAGAGGTCAGTACTAAGTGAGGCAGAGTTCAATGCTAAGTGAGGCAGAGTTCAGAGGTCAGTGCTAAGTGAGGCAAAGTTCGAAGGTCTACTTGAGACGGAGTGAATCGTGACTTGAGACGGAGTGAATCGTTACTGGAGACTTGAAACAGAGTGAAACGTGACTTG